>JAXQQM020083117.1:0-208827 GCA_034641835.2 Pinus albicaulis
GGAAATTGTCTAACTGTTGCTGATGGAAATAATCAGAAAAAGAGAACGAGCAGAAGATCCAGCAGGAAGTCTGTGCATCCAATTACAGCAGCGGATGAACCTGTTGTATTTCACAGAGCTTCTGAATCTGAAGAGGCGAAGGAATCCAATGCAAATGAAATTGCTAAGAAAAAAGAAAAAGTGGTTCAGCGTGTCAAGATCTTGGTATCGGCGAAGGATCCAACTTTTCTATGAGCTTGTGTGGGAGCTAGAGTCTGTGTGGAATGAGACTGCCTGCAACATCTTCCAGAAAAGAAATATATTAAAATCTACGCCTACAAATAGTAAGTAATGCCATTGTTTTTCTTTGTTAATAGTCGACTGGATAAGAGCATTACATTAAACCAAATCAAGGTTTATATCTAACATGGTGTGGGCGTATATATATTATGAAATTACAAATTCACATTGTCATATTTTAGATACACGTTGGCATGGTTGCTAACCAAAGCTCGTGGAGTGATATTTCAACGTTTATCTCTAACATGGCATGGGGATATATATGTTATGAAATTACAAAATATATGGCATTCACATTGTCATATATTTAAAATACGTTGGCATGGTTGTTAGCGTATGGCGACAAAACTAAGGAATGGTATTGAAGTCCGCGGTTGAACCCGTGACCTCAGACACACCACAAAGTGCCTCCACCATTAGGATTGCCAAGATAAGTATTTTGGCTAATTTTTATTATATAATATTTTGTTGTGAGAAGAAAGATATAAATAAATATTATATATTATATAGTTTTCTACAAAAAGATTATTAGAGAATAGAAATACTAATGATCTTTCTCATATTTCTTAAGATAAGTTACATATACCAAGAAAATGGTATTTCATTAGTTTATTGTGATTTGATTGAAACAAATTTACTGTTGACTATTTTCATAAGAATGTATTTATCTTGGGAGTAGAAGATAAGTCCATTGCGTTAATTCCTTTGCAAGGGTTTGCAAAGGTTGCATGTTAACTTTGTTATTATTTTAAAAAGGTCTATCTAGCTCTTATGCCCAAATAAGGGTTAGTTATGGTACTTTATTTTTAAAAGAGATTTTCTTGATTAGATTAAAGAGGGTAACTCTTTAATAAAAATATTTACATAAGCAATAAAATAGAAGAGGAATGCTCTTATTTTAAGAAAGACTTTGTACTCATTTAAATTATGAAGTGATAACAAGTCCAAAGTATTTTTCTTGAATAGATTAAAGAGAGTGACTCTTGAAATATCTTCTTGTACAATGAATAAGAAAAGAGAAGTTTTCTCAGATTTATATTCATTAACCATGTTGTAAATAGTAATGAATTAATATATATCCATGAATAGTTACCATGATAGTGGTAGAGGTTAATGAATTAATAAATCCATGGATAGTTTCATAAATCCATGGGTAGTTTTCCATAGTGTTGATGGAGATTAATTATTTCATAAAACCATGGGTAGATTACCATGGTGTTTGCAAATATTAGTTATTTAATAAATCCATGAATAAATTACCATGGTGTTGGTAAAGTTATGTTATTTAATAAATTCATGGTTAAAGGAACTAATCAGTTTTATTCCTTAGAAGAACAAACTAAGTGATTATTTTATATTATCATAATTATGATGTTAATTCCTTTTGGAGGAAGATCATGCAGAAGCATGCAACATATGTATTAACTTTTATTGAAAAATAATATACATATTTGTATGTAGAAAGATAGCTTGTAGTATTAAACTACATTGAACAAGATTGTTAGTATAATCTTGAAAATGAGACATGTATTTATATTCTTAATTGCATAGTTTTACAAAAAGAAAACATATGTTTACATGTTCACTAACATTGAGTTTCTTTTGAGAAGACTCATGAAGGAAGCCACACGCTTCGTTGGAGACTCTTTTGGAATCGATATGCATTTGCATGCATGGGAGCAACATTTGTTATGTTAGCTTGCATTCCATGCACTAAAATTAATAGCTTAAGGGTTAGCTATATTGATTAAATTTATGTAAATCACATGCATAAATATCTTAACTAATGTATCATTTTATTTTAAAAGAAAAAGCTTGGGAGATGTAGCCATTGTCTTGCAGGAATGTGCGCTTATGCGACGGAAACATTAGTTATTGTGATGACTTATAACTAGCACATATGAGGTATGTTTTGTTAAAGGGAGAATGTCAAGGTACTTTACTTGCTTGTCATGAATATACATGAGTAGATGGAGAAACTACTATAGTACAGATATGTGAAATGATTGATTAATGCTTTATGAATATTGACATCATTTTATGTAGAAGGCATCGTAGCAGGGAATGATGGTGACATGTACAAAGGAATATTATGCTGGTCATGTACAAGGAAAATTATGCTTTTCCTGGTGGCAGGTAAATGATTAATGTTCATGCAGATGAGTGCGAGTTGCAGGAAGGTCCAATGTATGATGGTCCATTGTAGGTACATCCATGCCACCAAGATGTGAAGATATGAGGATATGAAGACCAGAGGGTAAATGGTATAATATTTATTGAATGGCTTAAAGCTAGATATTGTATATTTCTTTGTAAGATTATATAAACGATGGTTAAGGGATGGTCTCCCTTATAAGCCATTGAGTGATGGGCTGAACACCCTCACGAGCGTTTAATAATAAAATTAAACGTTTGCTGGTTTTCACCGTACGGGATTTCCAGGGTATATTGGTGTTCAATGATGTGATTGATTATTGTGTCAAGTTGATGATGTTGATTCCTTTCTTGTTATGATGTTCATAATGGCAAGTATGTGATGACTATATGAGTAATGAAATGAATGGAAGGTTACATCATACAGTAATTGTGTTAATGTACTAAAATGGAGGTTGTTAATGGTTAAGGAGCTTACTATTCCTATTCTAAAAGTTACACTATGAACTGGTAAACATTCTATGTAATGATGAGTAAGGAATATTTACTGGTGAATGGTTAGTTACCCATGAGTAGTTACTATAAATTGTTAAAGGTTTCAAAAGCCCAAAAAGAGAATTATAATGTTTGTTTACACCCTAATGATATTTTCCTTGTCTCTTTATTTTCTAAATAATTAGGTACAACCGAATCCACTACCTCCTTTTTATATATTGTTGATGAGGCATGATATTGTACATAATATTCCAGAAGAATAAATTGTGGGAGGGAAAATTCTCACAAAGCCCAATATATTTTTAGTTTGGAAATAGGTATCAATAATGTTCTAGTGAAAAATTAGTTAATATACGAATCTATAAATAAATAAAAAATATTTCATGGTTTTGTTAGATTTTAATTATTGTTTTTTTTAATAATGTAAGATATTGTAATTTCAAATTTAAAATTAAAGTAGATATAAATTAAATTTTAATTTATACATTTTTCATCATTATAAATTTTTTAATGCCACATTATGATTTCAAATTCTAAAATAATTTATCTATATAATTTCATAAAAATTATCATGATAGTTGAATGGAGGTGGATCACATATTCATAAATAAAAATGGCTCGTCAATTTATTTTACATTATTATTAAAAGAATTATATAAATTAAATTAGTTTTCATTATTATTAAAATAAGTATATAAATTAAATTAGTCATAAAAACAAATAATCATCCATAAAATCTTATATTACTATATATTTCACCTTAATAAAATTAAAAACAAATATCAAAAAATTATTTTAATTACAATTTTATTTCAAATGATTGTTATTGTCTTTTATCAAAGATTTAATTTAAAAGTTAAGCATGTAAATGATTCTTAGTTATGTGGACTAATATCTACTTTAGAGATTCTTAATTTATAAATAGGTTTTATTACAATATCATAAACCAATATCATGGTTTATTAATACAATACTACCAAAAAAAACCATAACTCATTTTATATGACAAGTTCATATCAAATTTTATTAATTAATAAATTTAGATAAAAAGGAAAAACGACATAACTATTTTTGAACTCTACCATCCACTATATTAAAATTTTGTAAGTCTATTAGAAAATAAAAATTTCTATGAACATAATTTTTTTTTTTTAATTGTGTATAAAAAATGACAAATTCAAACAATTTGTTAGAAAAATAAAATCATAAAATAGATACTTATGTCAAAATTATATTTTAATCATGATATTTAAATATGTTAGTTAATTATGTGTAGGTTTTATTTCTTCATGTATTTAAGTTCATATATTACCATATTTATTTTAATATTTTATATGCTATGGAATGCTTATATAATTACCTCAAGACATGATGTATTTTTTGTGAATTATATATATAAAACAATGAAAAAATGAGATTTAATGCATATTAATATGTTAAAGGTGTATTTTTATTTATTTAATTAATTTATATAAATAAGTAAAAAAACATATATATTTATCATGATTTTGTACCCATCAATACAATAAAACCAATTTATATATGGAATTCATTATCATTGCATTATTAAAGAAAATCAATTTTCTCATATATGTTTAGTGAAACCTTTTCCAAAAAAATTACCCGAAACCAATATCAAAACACTCAAAATTTTCTTCTTCTAACAATTAACAATGATTTATTTTAAGTAAGAAATTAAAATGTTTTCTCTTATAATTTAGATACTAAAATATACAAATTTTTGATAGAGTTAAAGAAAACTATCCTACACAACTAGTTGTTCAATATCTTTTTTCCACAATGATGTAAACTTGTTTTGGTATAGTGACATATATGTTCACCTTAGTGATGGAACCCTTAAAGCTCTTTCTCAACAATAATTCTCACCTAATTTAACACAATATTACTTTATCTTTTTTCCACAATGATGTAGACTTGGTTTGGTATAGTGACATATATGTTTACCTTAGTGATGCACCCCCTTAAAGCTCTTTCTCCTTAAAGCAATAATTCTCACCTAATTTAGCACAATATTACTTTAAAAATTAAGGCTACTCAAAAAATAATGGCAACTCCAAATGCTTAAGAATAGTAAGTTAATAAGGAAATTCTATCTTTTATATGAGAATTTCTCATGTAAATTTGAATTCACATTATCCTTCTCTAAAGAATATTACCTTTAGTCGATTTGAGAGTAAAGGTGATCTTGTACTATATGTTATATCACTAAAGAGATATATTGTATACGATACTGCATAATCAATATTTACATATTCTTATCCATCATACTTAGAAATAAAAAGTTTTGTTTATGACTCTACAAACCAATATAAAGTGAAGCATTTAAAGTCTTCATTCAGAAGTGATCCACCTTTATAACCCAAAATAAAAAAAATAATAATAATATCCTTAGAAATTGAGTATATTGTCTAATAGATAATATAACGAAATTATTGAGAATATATCATTACACATTCTTCTACTCTAACACATATTTCAATAAGGAATAATATAATGGATGAGTATATCAAGAAAAGATTTTGGAATAGTATATATATATAGATATTCAATTTAAGTTTTATTATATTGATTCAAATGGTTTCTTTTTCTTATTTTTTTCATGCTCAAGAAACATTTTTCTTCAGTTTTAGAATCTTCATGTTGAATTTTATTTTTGTGAGTCATACCACCATTTCAGTGCTCTCTTTTCCATTATATTGTATTAAAATACTCAGACTTGATGTTACTTTTCATGGAAAATATATATCAAAATATATTTTATCTTGAATTTTCAAAACATTGGAGTTCTAAATTTTCTTTTCCATTCCCAAATTAATTCCCACTTTAAGTTTACAAAATTATTAAAATTTGAAAACAAATTTCAAACTTGTCTACCATGAGATGCAATATGATGTTTCCCACCGGAAATAATTTTATGAATGTACAAATAGCTAGGTGACATCTAAATGCATAGATTTAACTATAAAAACGTTAACCCTCCTTTAATCACATGAATAGATTGCCCTCTTTGTATTATTTCGTTTATTATTTTCTAGGAAATTTCTAACTTCCATTCAAAAATTCTGAAAGGATAGATAGGATTCAGTTTATTTTCATGTCATTTCTTCTACTCATTGATTTTTAAATTTATTTATATTTAATTTTTTAATGAAATACCATGATTGTAAATAAGTAGAACAAAATAATCCTTTTTAATTTATATTAGATTATTTTTTTGGAAGTATGTTTGAAATATTTTTTTAAGACATTTTACATCTATTCTAGGCTAAACACTCTCTCTCTATAAGAATGAACATATAAAAATTATAATACGCTTAGTTATTCATGTAGGGAAAACTAAGCCTTTATTGAATTTCATTGGCACTTAAAGAAATAAAATTATTATAGTATTACTATGTTCAATTTAGACACTTAAATGGTTTTTCATGATTAATGAAGCTACATGGGTTTTAAAGAACCAAGATGACCAAGAGAAAAATCGATAGAAAAGCAAGCAGGTGTTTGAATTGTCTTCTTTCTTCCTATCTACATATGTCTTGTTAGTTATATTTCAATGTTTCCTTTACATAAAACAAATTTTATGTATAAGGCCACTTTCGTAGCTTTGTGACTGATTTACAATATGAATTTTTCTTATATTGAGTACCAGTTATCAGTCACCTTTCATATGTCACAATATTCTCCCCTATACTACAAATTTATCCATTCAATTTATACTTTCCACAACTTGACAAATGCATTAAGGTCTAAAAGAGTTAAAATCATTTCAAACTCTTTGAGAAGTCATCCCACCATCTAAAATATTTTTCTTTGAAATGAAATATGATGTGTAAGGCTTACTCCTTTGCATTAAAGGAGTGAATCCTTGCATTAACACAATACATTTAGACTTCTGCTTACAATTACCCTTCTGCACACAAATCTAGCGGAGTCCACACACAAACTAGGACTAGGTCTCCACGCACACAGTTAACAGAAGCCTTTCTACCCAACCCATACTTAGATTGAAAACCTTACAAAGTACTATCACATAAGCATGAATCACTTCAATATGAGCTATCTTACTAGACTCGATCTATCTATATTTATATCTATTTACCGCACAGTTACTATGGTCTCAAGCCATGGTTTGAGGCCCAAAGATTTTTCTTAAAACTCATTTACATAAAATAGGGACTTTGACCCACCCCAAAGCCCCTTTGACCTTTCCACGTAACATGCATTACCAAAACTATATACAAAAACTATATCAAAATTCATCCTAGGGGACCCCGCTCTAACACTCATCCTCTGTGACTTCTAATAACCATTGTTGTAAGAAAACTAGACCAATGGAAGGAACTCTTCCCATATCCTCTTCTCGTGCATGATATACATCCTCAACATATCCTACAAAATCATCTTGACCCTCTATGTTTTTCAATCTGTCTGTGGATGATAATTTGTATTGAAGGCCAACTATGTCCCCAAACCCGCAAAAAAAAATATTTCCAAAACTTGGAAGTGAACTTAGCACCATTTTCCAACACAATCTTCTTCCGAACACGATGCAATATCATGACATCCCTTATGAATACATGTGCTACCTCACTAGATGAATAATTAGTCTTCAATGGAATTAAGTGAGCTACCTTGCTCAATATGTCGACCACAACTATGATAGAATCATGTTGCCTCAATTTCCTCGAAAGAATTGTAATGAAATCCATAGAAATTACCTCCTATTTCCATTATATCATTGGAATCGACTGAAGCAACCCCACTTGGAAGCTTATACTCTACTTTCATCAGCTAACAGTCCAAAAATATAACCACAAGCTCTACAACTTCCTTCTTTAGATTCGGCCAATAGTATAAATTATTCACTGTTGTCAACATATTCTGATATCCAGGGTGACCTAAATATGGATTGACTTGAAACTCTCTCAATATAAACTTCTTGAGCTCATTTTCATCCGAAAAAATAGATTTATCCCTAAATCTCACCAATCCATCTGTTGTGAGATGATAGTCCACATCCTAATTCCTTGTACCCTGATGTAACATGTGCATAAGCTTCTTATACCTATCATCATGTTTTCCTTCTTGTAAGATATGACCCTATAATTTTTTCCCATAAGAAATCACTGTTGCAACATGGTTCATCCGCACTCTCCTGTTGAGAACATATACAACCATGTTCTCATTTCCCTTAATGTATTTGATCTCGAAGTCAAACTCAATAAGGGTGGCCAACCATCTAGCTCACTTGACATTCAAATTTGGTTGGTCAAACATATATCTCAACCCACTATGATCACTCATCAATACAAATATCCTTCCAATAATATAATACCTCTACATCTTCAAGGCATTAATAATATCTTCCACCTCAATGTCATGCGTAACATAGTTATGCTCATTCTCATTCAGTTTCCTATATTCATATCACACCAATTTACCCTCCTTCATAAGGACTCCACCAAACGCTCTCTTGCAAGCATATGTACACACTACGAACTCTTTATCTAGATATACAATCTTTAACATTGTAGAATTTGTAAGAAATTGCTTCAACTGCTCAAAACTAGTTGCACATTCCTCTGTCTATTCAAACTTCTTACCTTTCCTCTACAAATATGTAATGGGATATACAATGTGAGAGGAGTTCCTGATGAACCTCCTATAGTAACCTACTAACCCCATAAATGATTTTACTTCATCCAAATCTATAGGAGCTTCCCACTCCATGATGGAATTTTTCTTTTCTGGGTCCACAACAACGCACTCCTTAGAGAGAACATGTCCCAAGTAATGTTCCTATGTCTGAAATAAATTGCACTTGCTAATCTTGGTATACAACTAATCCTCTCTTATAAATCTCAACACTATTTCTAAGTGATCGGCATGCTATTCCTCATTCTTAGAATATATCAATGTGTCATTAATTAACACAATAACAAACTTGTCCAGAGGAGGATGCAATGCACTATTCATAAAGCACATAAAAGTAGCTAGGTCATTATTCAAACCAAATGGAACTACAAAAAACTCATAATGTCCATACCTAGTCGTGAAAGTAGTATTCTAGATGTCCTCGTCTTTAATTCATATATGATGATATATTGATCGCAAATCAATCTTTGAGAACATTGTTGCTCCCTTCAACTAATGAAACAAGTCGTGAATCCTTGGAAATGGATACCTTTTCATTATCGTCACCTTATTTAGATTCTTGTAATCAATTCACAACATGATATTACCATCCTTATTCTTCACGAATAATATTGGTTCACCCCAAGGTGACACACTTGGCCTAAGGTATCCCTTGTCAAGCATTTCCCTTAGCTACAACTTCAATTCTATTAACTCTGGTGTGCTCATCTTGTAATGTTCCTTTTATTTTGGTGTTGCCCCTTGTACCAACTCAATATAAAAGTACACTTCCCTGTGAACTCTAGAATATTTGTTATAAATACATCCTGAAACTACTGCAATATAGGGTACCTATTGAATATTTCTACATCCTCAACATCCTTACCCTTGTCACTAGAAATATGAACTACAAAAATTACACACCCCTTCCTAAAAATGCACTTAGGATGTATAGTTTTGACCATCCTAACCAATGTAGGCTTCTTATTTTCCTACAAGATTCTCTTTTTCCCATTATCATCCAAGCATTCAATGGTGTTGTCATCACAATCCACTTTGGTTTTGTGGAGATATATCCAATCGATACCCAAAATCATACTATATGATCCCAATGGAAGTGAATTCAAATGTGTTGTTGTAGGCATAGCATTCAATTCAAATGCACAATATATTACCCAATGATGAACTCTCTTCTTAGTACCTATATTCAAATACATCAACTAAGATTTTGCATGCACTTCTTTTCTCAAGCCACAATTATCCACCAGGTCAAGATTAACATAACTATAATTAGATCCAGGTTCAATAAAACTATAAAAAAATTAAAAATATAACTTACCTTCAATCCCAATTATGAATGTTTGATTATCTTCCTTCTTGTTGTCCACAACTACAAAAATTTGAGGTATGGTATGACCAACATCCCCAACTATCTACGCTTCCTAAGAATTTTATATTTGAGGACTATCACCCTGGTAAAATGGACACTCCTTCTTGTAATGATATTTTCCACATATCCAACACTGCAATAGTCCCCTACCATCACCTATATTCTTCTTCTCTCCAGGCTATGACCCATGTATGTTCTCAACTGCATTGAAATTCTTGTAAGGAACAACATTTTCTCTCTCGCCAGCATCCTGGGGTCTTCCCTGCTTCAGTGACCACTTCCATTTAACTTTATCATTTCCTTTCAAGTCACTCTTAGGATAATCCTTGCACTTTCACTACCCATAAAAATGCTTCAAATTTAAAATGGCCTCCTCCAATGATATAGGCTCATCAAAATCAATTTGGTCTCTATATGTTGTTGGAAATCCGTTGATGAATCGATAAATCTTAACCTTCTCCTCCTTGAGGTAATGCACATACCTCAACAACCCCAATAATTTACTAGTATACTCATCATCTATCATGGAACTCATCTGCAACTCATAAAAATGCTTAGCTTTGTCATCATAGTACCTCTCTGATAGGTACTTCTTCTTGAAGAGTCTCTCAAACTCATCCCAAATCAATTCATCTTCCTAAATACCATTTACAATATTTACATCATCCCACCAAATATTTAATTTTTGTTTAAGACAAAAGGTGGATATCTTGGATTTCATGTTCTCTGAGTAGCTATGCAATCTAAAGAATTTATTCATCCCAAGCAACCATGCCTCTGCATCTTATGACTTCTTCATCTCTCCATAAAATTTAGGAGGATTTAATTTTTTTAATTCCTTAGGAAAATACTCCCTCCTCCTATAAGAATAATAATGGTGATGACTATGATGATGTATTCTAGATGAGAAACTAGAATGATTCCCATACATACAAATCTTCCTGTCAAGTGTCTCAATGACCTGCAAGCTCTAAGTGTGTCCCCTTTATCCAACATGCATCCATACTGAGATATGCTACCAAAGGCTCCATTAGGATTTTTTTCCTACTCTTGATTGATCCTCAACTAACCATGTTTATGCAACTCTGACAAACTATGAAGAATCATTGCATTTGACATATACCTTCTTCTCCTGATCCCTTCCAAGTATTTCCTGAGCCTCAACCAACCTGTCATTATCTTCTTTGCAACTTCTTTTCTCTGACCTCAAGCCCCTCAATGTATCTATTATAGCAAGAAAATACTCATCTCCTTGTTGGGCAACTGATTTGTAGGGAGAGTCACAGGAAATGTACTCTACAATTCTTCTTGACATATTTGATTTTGTTCTTCCTACAAGCGTGCCATGTCAAATAAAGAAAATAGATACAAAAATAAAATCCATATCTCATTGAGGCTTATCTCATCTATAATATTAGTCCACATTAGCATGATACATGTATAATCTTAAATATATACATTTAACAACATATCAACATCATCCATGACCATACCAACTTTATACCATGACCCCATGCATGAAAACCATAATCTTGACAACATTATACTTTACCCAAAGAGAGCACAACCCACTCTTATACCACCCTATAACATGTCTCCTCTCATAACTACCCACTTTCACCAGCTTTACCAGGGTAAACATGAGCTGAGGGGTTACTATGACATGACTCAACCTCCTAGATGACATTAAGGACATGGAGTCAACGAAACAATACATTCCTAACTTCCCTTGGGTACTTCAGGACCTCAAGGAGAAATCCAACCCCTCCAAGTTCCCAACCCCTGAGATAATTCTCTTTTTCACTGACCTAGATCCTCAGTCACTCCCTTCCCAAGGCATGCAAGTAGTTGTAAGCCTCTAGTTGCCCCCAAAGGACTGCCTACCAGCGACTATGGACTTTTCCAATTATTTATATGCCAGTGACCCCAAATGTTGAGCCACTTATTCAAGGCCAGGGCTCAGGCCTCTGCCCATAACTTAGTGAAACTTCCAAAAATATTATTATAAGCCAAAAATTGAACCAGGACTTGACTTGACCCCTCCCAACCCAGACTGGCATTCCGTCAAAAAAATGGTAAACATGCCACCTACAATTCATGCATGCATATATAAGACATAGGGATCTAAAACTTATCTTAAGATTAACAAGAAGAACCAATTCGTTCTCATAATAGTTTTCATAACACCAATTAGGTCATGCATTCTTTAACAAGACATTCATTCATTAAAATGTGATAAGAGCCATACTTGAATCTGCCATATAGCCATCCTTATAATATTCATACAACCAGGTAAATAACAATGATAGAAAAACCATTAAAGCCACATAATAACAAGTACATTTACTCATCAAAAATAAGAAAAAAATTTCCCTTATTAAAAATATGCAAAATCCGACCAACTGAGGGACTTCCACGTACCACCGACCATAGATTGGGCTAAACCAAATATCTCTTTCATCCAATCACCCTCAGGCCATGTTCCAAGCATGAATGTGGGATCTCATGGAATAACCAAATCCATAAACAACCAAGGGTATCCAGAGGTTAAACCACCTCCACCCTCACCATACCATGATCTCACCTAAACCGGTCCCAAGATCACGAAACCAAATCAAGCTTGGATTCCATAGCATTCACTCTCCATCCCTTGAGGAATTTTCTTTTCTCCACCCACCTATTGAGGGATTCTCAGAGAAATCCATATCCACCCCTAACTCTTGGGATTTTCTCGATACCACCTCACACAGATCCAAAACTTTCTAGCAATCTAAATCTCAAGAGAGAAATAATTCCATCACACAATGGCTATCCAGAAAGGGAAAGGCAAGGCCGAGACCACTGTGGAACTTGGTTAAATGCATGCCGCTAAAAATAAGAAACCAAATACATCCATTCATATTCCATTCATGTCAAAACCAGCTAGTAAATCATACATGCAACATGTTACCTACAAGTAATCATGTTGAAGCTAATTTATCCAACCTTTCCTTGCTTGATCCTTTCTTTCATTTGATTTCTTTGTCCTTCCTTTGCTTTCTTTGTCCTTCATTTACTTGTTTTTTTTTCCATACTTTTCTTGTTTTATCTCCTTCTCTTGATCCTCTTCTCCTCTCTAATAATAATTCCAAAATTTAATTGTAAAAGGGATACAAACTAATGTTTTTATGTCTTTTTATTCTTCATGCCTCTAATTTCTTCAATTTCCTCCTCACATGCAACATGTTACCTTTCACCTCTATTTTCTCCTATTTTCATTTATCTTAATAAATAAAATTCCAAAGTACCTTTTTTTCCTTTCCAAATCCTTTTTCATTTCCTTTGCCAATATCCCATTTTACATAAACACAACAAGTGATGCCCATTAGGATTCTTTTCCTAACATTAAGCTTGGAATAAGTGTCCATGACCTTGGAATTATTTTTCTTTTATTAACTTTTATTACGTGAACTTTTAACTCGGGATTGTTACATAGTAGATTAGTTACTTATAGTATGTAGTAAATTATGTAGATAAATCACAGCAAATGGGAAACACACATATAACACCGGGAATTTTGGGTGGAAACGCAATATGGAAGAAAACCATTGTTGGTGTTGTCCTATATTCTTTCTTGAAATATAAAAAAAATATTGCATATGTACTAATGCGGACTTTTGTCAGTGCACAGACACCCACCTACACAAAGATACAACTTCTTCTTCTTCTTTTCCAGCACCCACTGGAATGGAGCCACAACCCCCTCAACTCATTCACCGACTCATCACTGTTATCACCAAAAAATGATCACCTAACCATTTCTAATTAGGTGGATCGAAGTACACCATATAAGACCAATTTTACCATAGTAAAATTGCTTTCACTATACTAAATAATTTAATAAACTATATTTTATTAAGTTATTTATGGGTAAAACAATAAAACCCATGAAAAATAATTCAATAAATCATTATTTATTTGATTCTCCTCTAGGAATAATTAATTAAACCATTGTTTAACTAATAATCCTTGTCACATTTGACCCAATTATGAGAAATAATTAGATAAATTATTATTTTTCTTATTTTTATCTAGGAATAATTAATTAAATCATTATTTAGTTATTATCCTTGATAAATTTGACTAAATCACCTAGGAATAGTTAAACAAATCATTATTTGTTTATTATTCTTTAACCACATTCTTGAAATGATAAATAAATCATTTATTTGTTATTATTTCTAAATAAAGATATTTAACCAATTTAAATATATTTTCCCTTCAACAAAATATAATAAAATATTCCAAATGGTTAAATCTAGATTATGGTTAATAATATTTTATTATTCTCCATTTTTTATGATAACTCAATATTTTGTTATAACTAGGAGGGTTTTCCCATTCATTCTTCACTTTGATCATTCACATTGTCACTGCCATTTTCTTTTTCCATCTTGTCTCCTACTTGAATTCATCACATATTTTGGGTTTCCACATCATTGAGAGAGAGAGACTCATGACGTTGAAGAATTGGGGACATCCAAGAACCCATCCCATTGAGGGGGATTGGTAACATATACTTGTTTCCTTCACCGAGTGTTATATAATAGAAAATATCGTTCTTTAAGCTTGTCATGTCCATTGGTTATTTGGATTTTTTTTTGCTTCAATTACTATTTTCTTTTGTTGTTTAACTAATTTTACTACATATATCTAGGTTTTTGTGGGATTTTTTTTTAATTTTCTATTTTAGATCTAAAGAGTTGAACAACCATTTCTATTGTTACGGATATATGTCATCCATAGCTTAAGTAAGGTATTTTTGGTACACTTGCTGAAATAATTTACATTAACAAATGGTGACTCTGCTCGGTTCTTAATTATACATTTTTGTCAACAAATGGTGACTCCACTGTTGTAATTCATATTCTTGGGTGACCATGAGCTTCAGCGATCAAGGTTTTTCTTCAGCTGTTTTCAATAACTTGATGTTGGTTTTTAGCATTTTTTCCCTAATTCATTCAAAATTCTAAACTCTGGAAGTTGTCTGGTGTTTTTGGCAGGTAACAGGTACAAGTCGCACTGGAGAGGACACTTTTTCTACAACCTACCACTCGAGAACTCACGAGAAGAACAAAAAAAAAATCCAAAAAAGTGTGATTTCCCCCAAAAAATTCCCTTATCTACCCAAAAAGTGTGGTATCACCTCTTTACAAGTCAGAATCTAGGATTTGGAATCTTTTCTGAGTTTTTCCTGAAATTGTCAGGGTTTTCCGAGAGCACTCTCTTGGGTTGTCTGACCTCTGTTTCAGCCTATCTTAGTCCTGGATGTGCTAAATTTTCCTCCTTGAAGTAGAACCAAGCCCCCTATGGTTTCAATACACTTCCACCTTTTTAGGATGAGATGAGTTGTGTAGGTAATCTGAGATTTGCAGTGTTTTCAACCATTGTTTCAGGGTTTGATCCATCATTTTTACAGATCCTTAAGATAGGTTATTGTTACATCCAAAACTACCTCTTGAGTTTTTTTAGCCTTTTCCCTTATGGTCCCATAGTTTACCCTACGTTTTTTTTTACTTTTATCCCTATCTTTTGCAGCAGTTTTTCCTTCTGGTTTCTTGTTGTTTTTTGCATCATTTCCAATAGTATAGTCATTAGATCTCAATCTCATCGACATTATATCTCTTAGAAATTGTAGTGTGTTTTGAGTCAATTTCACCCCCATCTAGTCTGGTTGTTTGAGAGCCTTGTTTTGGTTGGGTTTTATGCATAATTAATTGTTTATTTTACTGTCATTTCAGTTTTATTTATAATTTTTCAACCTTTTTTCATTTTTAAATAATCCTTTGTGCTTAATTAAAATAAACACATGGCTTGCACACACTCAAACTTAAAGAGAAGAGTGCTTGGTTTACACAGCCAAGCCAATACATAAACATCATAACTTAATTAATCTGCTACATGGATCCTTATTTGTCACTCTTCAACCTTTTTGTGTCTGTTGTGTCTTGCCATAAATGCACCCCTAAGAAATTTTTTGTGGAGACTCCAAGGTCTTCACCCTCAATTTCCATTAGGAAGTCTCACCCCACCTGTAGGGTTTGATTTGGTCCTCCCATGAGTCCCCATTCTGACTCTGGTTCTTCTAGTTCATCAGGTTCTTCCTATGATTCTGCTTCTTCTCAACCTCATATAGTCACCATGTCAGGCGCCAATGCAGGTACAAGAAGCCAACCCGGCAGTGGATTTGGTCCTAATCTTGGAGTCACTTTTAATGGAACTGCTATAGGAACCATTTCAGCTACTCCTTTGCTACCTTTCATGGTGGGTTTATTCCTTCCCGATTTTAGCCAGTTAATCATTGACCCCATACTCCAAGATGCAGGTTTTCCAGCTATTCCAATTAAAATTCCTCTAACATCCCTAAGTTTGAAGGAAACAATGGAGAGAACCACACTCATCATGTACACTCCTTTCATATGTGGTTTTTTTTTTAATTCCATCACCGATGACTCCATTTGTCTTTGGTTTTTCCAATGCACACTCACTAGAGAAGCTGCAAAGTGGTACGTTGACCATCCCGCTACTTGTTATACCACTTTTTTGACTCTTGCTAAATAATTTTTGTCACATTTCCAATTACCCCTCCGTTACGATACCGACACCAAGTTGTTGACCTCATTCCATCAATCTTCTACCACTCACCTTTTTTACCATGTCAAAGAATGGCATAGAAGAAGGAGGATGTGTAGAGCTCCTACATTCGATGTCTATGTCTATATGGATTGGTTTCTTAGAATGATATTATACCCCACAGGTAAATATGTTGCATATCATTTTCCTCGGACCAAGGAAGAATCTCTCTAGATTGCTTTAAAATATGATTTGATATATGTCTAGTTTGGTTATGTTTATATTGTTTTATCGGATCTCCCTAGACCTGGTGGTGTCATTCCACCAGGGAAATCTCACATTGTCAATGGTATCATTGGATCCCTTTCACACCCATTTCCATTTTCTCATCCTCAGATGAGTTATGGTTACCCTCGGGGGGGGGACCAGTTCCTACAACACCTATCCCCCTCTAGGAAACTCGTATCCCAGTCAAAGCACATCTTATGCATTTTCTCAACCACATCAACTAATGCTAGGGCCAGTTGTTGCTCAACCTATTTACCAAAACGTTGCCCCAACTCCTTTTTATCCTTATGCACAACCCGGTGCTCCATCCCCTACAACGTCAACACCCTCACCTCCCATTCCTTCTCAACCTCTGCCACAACAACCACCTCCTTGTCAAGGTTAAGTATATTCTCAACAGAGCATGACTAATCCCCATAATTCGAAGAAAAATAAGAAGGGGAAATGAAACCAGAACAAACAACTGTAGGGTAATTAGGGTCACCAAGGTACCTAACCAAATGCAACCCAGGGGAACCAGCCTAATACCACTACCCAGCAAAAGGGTGATCAATCCAAGTAGAAAAAGGTCATTCGTATGAAAAATCCTTGTGCATGTTGTGGTATACATGGCCATTATACGGATGATTATCCCCTTTTAACCCAAATGCGTCAAATGTGGGAATCCCAAGCACCTTCTTGAGGATAGCAATGTATGACATCACTTCCTCTGAACACTACTCTAGTTCAACTGACTGTGTTCACTACTCCTTTCCATCTACAAGGATATGTCATTGCCCAACCTCCACAAGTTCAGGTTGCCCCTCCACCTCATCAATATGGTCACACTGGTTACCATATTCTCATTTTGAACTCTGATGAGGTCAATATCATTCATGTCAACCTTTATACCCACTCAGGCCAATATGACAAGCAACCCGCTACGTCTGCAACCGAGTCCCAAACTAAAGTTTCCACAGAGTCCATTCTGACACCAAATGGTCCCTTAAAAATTCCTCAGCATAAGGCATAGGTCATTCCCAATATCCTGAAAGGGTCATTACCTCATAATGTTTCTTCTGCTAAAGCCTTCCATGCCTACAACATAGTATATGACTTGACACAGTCTCCTATCACCATGTCAATGCTGGAATTTCTCCAAATGTTCCCATCCTAAAGAAAATCTATATTATCTTCTCTAGGAATTGTGGATACTTTATATTATTTCTTAATCATATTTGATGTTGACAAGTCATAACATCCCCCTTTACCCTCATTTGTTTCCTTCCAAATACTAGTCAAGATCTAAAACGCCACTGTCCAGCGATGCATCATCGATGAGGGAACTTCCACCTATGTGATGTCTACCTCTATTTGGAAGCAACTAGGGTCCCCAGATATGTCCCCATCCACCATCACTTTGCATGCTTGGGACGGTCACCCTTCACAACCCCTTGGCATGTTCTGTAATTCTCCTATCACACTTGTGAGAAAGACTGTTTGTATTGACATAGAAGTCATTGATGCCCCTTTGGATTATAATATCCTCTTATTTCATAGCTACACATATGTGATGTCAGTTTTTGCATCTGCGATTCACCGTAAGATGTGCTTTCCCCATAATGGAAATATCATCAACATCGATCAGTTGAATTATTACGAGCCCAAGTCTCAGACCTCACCCAAGTCTATTATATCATCAGTGGTTGATAAACTATCAGTCACACATCTCACCAGTGTCTCACCGGGAGTCTATAAAGATTCCTCATTACTGGGGGAATTCCGTACTCTACCTCCTCCCATTTCTGAGCCCATCTCATCGAGTGTTTGCATGTTTCAAGCATCTCAGGCTAGCCAAATGCGGCCCTGTATTACTAGCCAGCACCTTCGCAATTTTTTGTTGTTCACTCGACACAACCATTAGGACCATCTCCTTAAGGATGCTCTCATTTTGTTGGTGTCTCTCCTCATATTTTTCAACCAGAAATAGTTCCCCCAAGTCTTAAATATCCGGGAACCATTCTGCCAGGCCATTACCCTTAAGCTCATATAGTGTTTTTAGCTCCCCCATTTGGAGTCTTTTATGTGCCCGTTATGGCTACATTGAGTTTACAAAATTTGACTCAAGGGATCCCAGTATGGTACATTGATCTCCCTGAAAACGCTCCACCAGATAAACTCAAACCATATAATGCTTTGACCCTGGTTCAACTAGTCACAATGACCCCTCCCTTTACTTGAATTCCACAACAAACTCGACAGGAACCCACTCATGTTGTGAAAGCATTAGGTGAGTGATCCAGGTGGAATAATCAGGTACAGGTACAAGAGGCTTGAGTACAAGGCTCAAAAATCAAAGTGTTTGGATTGTTATCAAACCAACTTCATGTTGTAGATCTCGTAATTCTAAATCCAACGGCGCAGACAGCACTCAATTCCGAGTCCGTATGAAGAAGTTATAAGCGGTCAAAGTTCCAGGTTGACTTGGTGATTGGACAGCCTTAAGGAAGGCACAAATTGGACTTTTCCCAGCCACCGGATTCCGGCAAGCTCAGGCCAGATTTCGGGCGAAAATTTGGCTTGGTTAATTGCACTCCTTCGGTCCAAAACCGAATTTTTAAAAATGCATAATTGGTTTATTAAAACAAAAATTATTTAAAAAAAAAAGGGTGGCAGGCCGTGACCCCCGCCACCCCCGTCGGCACCCAACCGCATGTCACAACATTAAAAAACAAACATAATATTTATGGGCCGGCGAGCCATGACCCCCGTCGGACCCCACGGGAACCAACCATCGTATATATATATATATAACATATAATGGTTATATGTTAAACAATGTGATATACGTCAACCATAATGCATGTGCGGAATTGGTTGGGCGGGCCACCCAAGGGGGGCCCGACCCCCCCCCATTTAAATTATTCGTTGGGTTAAAAAACAAAGGTATGCCAAGTATGGAGGGGCGGGATTTGACCCCCCGACCTCTCCTCAACGAATTCTAATTTTTACCAAGGTGCCAACAATCTTTGTTGGTAAATCCGCCTGAAGCTTTTATATAAACTCAGATTTTTACAGTGCGCCCAAGCCATGGAGGAGCGGACCGCGCACGTGGTTCGAGTTTAATATTTTTTTAATTGCAGATTAGTGCGCCCAGGGAATGGAGCAGCGCGCACGGATTTTCAGATTTATTATTTTTTAATTGCAGGTGCGGTGGAACCATGAGTCAAAAAAGAGGCAGGCGGAACCTCGATTGAGGCAAATTTTCAAGAGGGCGAAATTTTGACTTTGTCCAAATAGGACAAATTTTATGTCGTTTCAGCACTACTCAGCGCCACGAGTCTGATGGCGTGCTCAGTTTCTGCATCTGAGTTTTCAATTTTCCAGCCACTTTTGGAAGTGGACTATGCCGGTGTCAGATTTTTGCATGTGAGCAGTCGTTTTCACCTTTCTCGACGCCACAAGATTGATGGTGTTTTCAAATTCAGCTGCAAAGCAGTTCAGCCTTCAGCAAATGGCAGCATGAGGTATATTATGTGTATTCCATGTACTTCTTCATTTATTTCTCATTGAGATGCATTATGTCTTGCAGATCCTGGTTGATACATGAGTTGTGGGATCTTGCTTTGTGTTGTTTTTGATGTACTTTCAGCTATGGATTTGTGTCATGTATGAGTCCCTTTTATGCCACATTGGCGGGATGCTCAATTTCATATGTGTATTTTTGAGATCCCTTGTTTGCTAGGATTGGCGGGATCCTCTTATTTATTACATGTCAGCTATGGTCATACTGATAGGAGTCTTTCTTTATGTATGAGAGTTCTGCAGTGGAACATCTCTTAAAGAAGTCAAGCCACTCCTGCGTGAGGGAAATTTTTCCTTGTATGCCATAGGAAAGAACATCCATGTACATCTCTTCTTACAGCACATAATGCAGCGGCCTACACCATCTTGACACCGAGGCCTGGAGATGTAGTCCCTCCTGGACGAACTCCGTCATCAAACGACGTGTTCTTATGATTGCTGATCTTGTTCATTTATGTTCCTCTTATTTACAGCTACAGTTGTTCATTTAAGTTCTTTAACGTCTTAATTAAATGCTATTCTATTTATCAGCCGAATTAAAAGGTCTTGGTTAAGGGTATTAAGATTTTACCCTGGATCAAGTGGTATCGGAGCAGGTATTCTTGCTGATTAGATTGCAGGCGTGAATAGTGAACGTTTGCGAAGTTGAGCCATGGAGAGTGTCAAGGACATGTATGAAACCATGCTTAGGGTGTCTGAGAAAGCAGACATATTGTACGAGGCGTACGAAAAACAAGCAGCAGAGAACGAATAATTGAAGACCCTCCTACACAAAGAGGAGGAGGAAAAACAACAGTTGCGGCTTCAGTTGCAAGCCATAACAAAAGCGTGGGAAGATTGGAAGCGCAACAATGAAATTCTGCAAGCAGATCATGATGCCTTGAAGGTGTTCCTACATGAAGAGAAGGAGGAGAAGCAGCAGTTGCAGCTTCAGTTGCAAGCCACGACAGAGGCGTGGGAAGATTTGAAACGCAACAACGAAAATCTTCAGAGAGATCATGATGCCTTACAAGCATTCCTACAGAAAGAGAAGGAGGAGATGCAACAGATGCAGCTTCAGCTACAAGCCGTGTCAGAGGCAGTGACAGAAGTGAAGCGCGACGAAGGCTTACAACAGCTTTCTTCATCTGTTTCGCAATCAACACCTAAGGTAAATAGTGTTGATTTTTCTTCAGTTTCTTCACATGATGTCATTTCAGTTGGAAGTGTGGAGATACCAATCACAAGTACCGGCATGAGGCTCCTCACTAAAATGGGGTACAGAGGAGGAGGACTTGGCATTCGTGGCCAAGGCATAACCGAACCTTTGGAGGTTGTGCAACGACCTCGTTATGCAGGTTTGGGGTACAATGGTGAAGGATGTTCGAAGGACATCAAAGGCAAACAGATAATGATGAACTCTCCAAGGAAGAGGAATGATAGGGACACTTCGCCATCATTCCACGGCAGTGAACGTTGCAGTGAAGGAACCGAGGCGAGCTCCCATCATCATGATGGCACCAGAGACCACCCCAGAAGCTATACTAAGTCTCATTATTCCAGAGTGCATTTTGACTATAATAATATTGATAACCACGGTCGTAAAATATGGCATCGTAAAACTTGTTATTTTTGTGGTTTAAATAACCATGTGATTTCTAAGTGCTGGAAGAGGATGGCAGCACAAAGGAGGAAGAGGCATGAAAAGCCTTCTCCCCAACATGAAAAGAAATCAGTTAAGCAGGTTTGGAGGAAAAATAACTTTTGCACCCATTGCGATCCAAGTGGCCACCAAAGAGCCACATGCTGGAAACTTCATCCAGAGCAGTGTCGTAAAGCCAAAGAGCTCGTGCATACACCAGTCGAAAGAGTTGATCGACAAGCAAGTTCGCCACAGGGAGATGTTCCACTCGTTTTAATAAATGAGAAGTGGTTCTTCTAGATTGTTTTTTATAGATATGTTAAGCTTGTCATGGCCATGCTTGTAAGTCATTTGTCGCATTTTTATTATGAAAGTGATGATGTGTTTCCATCACTCGTTTAAGCGACCATGATATTGTTTTTGGCCTTATTGTATAAGTCGTGTGTTAGATCTCTTTCATGTAAAAGTGATGATGTGTGACATCACTTTGAGATGCGACGTTTATGCTTTGGTCATGTTGTATGAGTCATCTGATGCATTTCTTTCATGTAAAAGTGATGAGGAGTTTTTCCATCACTTCGAAATGCGACGATGAGGTCTGGTCTTGTAATTTTGTTGAGGTATGATTTCCATTTTGCTATAAACTTGACCACCGAGTGCATGTTATAAACTCGTGGCAAGTATGGAAATATCTGGGTCATTATTGGTCACATTGAGAATGTAATGTTCGTTGCAGCTTTAGGCAGGTGTTGGCATTCCGATTCCGAAAGACAGAAGTGAAGGAGTCTTCAAGGGATGTGCCTTTTCAGACATTTGCATTTCAGCAGTTGCAGGTGTTGGCTTTGCATCTCGATTCCAAAGTACGTGAGGTGAAGGAGTCTTCATGGGATGTGCCTTTTCAGACATTTTCATTTCAGCAGTTGCAGGTGTTGGCTTTGCATCTCGATTTCGAAGTACGTGAGGTGAAGGAGTCTTCATGGGATGTGCCTTTTCAGACATTTGCATTTCAACACTTGTAGGTGTTGGCTTTGCATCTTGACTCTGAAGTACGTAAGGTGAAGGAGTCTTCAAGGGATGTGCCTTTTCAGACATCACATTGTAGCAGTTGTACATGATGGCTTTGCATCTTGATTCCGAAGTACGCCAGGTGAAGGAATCATATGGGGATGCGCCTTTCAACAACAGTTGCAGACAGTTGATGATACGTAAAGCTTGATGCTTTTGGAGGACCAAAAGCTCCTCAGTGGGGAGGATTGATCCAGGTGGATTAATCAGGTACAGGTACAAGTGGCCTGAGTAAAAGGCTTAAAAATCAAAGTGTTCGAAAGATTCTTAAACCAAGTTCATGTTGTAGATCCCGTCTTTCTGATTCCAACGGCGCAGACGACACTCAATTCTGAGTCCGTATGAAGAAGTTATAAGAGGTCAAAGTTCCAGGTTGACTTGGTGACTGGACAGCCTTAAGGAAGGCATGAATTGGAATTTTTCTGGCCACCAGATTCTGGCAAGCTCAGGCCAGATTCCGGGCGAAATTTTCGCCTGTTTAAATTGCCTCCTACGGTCAAAAACCGAATTTTAAAAAAGGCACATTTTGTTTTAACAAAACAAAAATTAATTAAAAAAAAAAGAGGTGGCGGGCCACCACCCCCGCCACCCCACTCAACTGTATGTCACAACATTAAAAAAAAAACAAACATAATATTTATGGGCTGGCGGGCCATGACCCCCGTCGGACCCCACGCGAACCAACCATCGTATATATATATATATATATATATATAACATATAATGGTTATATGTTAAACAATATGATAAACGCATGTGCGGAATTGGTTGGGCGGGCCGCCCAATGCGGGCCCAACCCCTCCACTTAGTAATAAATTCGAACGGCGGGTTTTAAATTTAAATGGGGTGTTTACAAAAAAAAATATTTCCACCTTTATTCGGAGGGGTCGGGATTTGACCACCCGACCTCCGCCCTCATAATGTGGATCTTTACCAATGCGCCAACGGTGGGACTTGGGTAAGTCCGCCAAAAAAGTATATATAAACTCGTCTTTTTACAGTGCACCCAGGCCATGGAGGAGCGGGAGAGAGCACACGCAGATCGAGATTTAATATTTTTTTAATTGCAGGTCATGTGGAACCATGAGCCCAGAAAGAGGCAGGCGGAACCCTGATTGAGGCCAACTTTGAGGAGGGCGAAATTTTGACTTTGTCCAAATGGGACAAATTTTATGTCATTTCAGCACTACGCAGTGCCATGAGTCTGATGGCGTGCTTAGTTTCTGCATTTGAGTTTTCGATTTTCCAGCCACTTTTGGAAGTGGACTATGTCGGTGTCAGGTTTTTACATGTGAGCAGTCGTTTTCCACTTTCTCGACGCCACAAGATTGATGGTGTTTTCAGATTCAGCCGCAGAGCTGCTCAGCCTTCAGCAAATGGCAGCATGAGGTATATGATGTGTATTCCATGTACTTCTTCATTTATTTCTCGTTGAGATGCATTATGTCTTGCAGATCCCGGTTGATATATGAGTTGAGGGATCTTGCTTTGTGTTGTTTTTGATGTACTTTCAGCTATGGATTTGTGTCATGTATGAGCCCCTTTTATGCCACATTGGCGGGATGCTCTTATTTGCTATGTGTATTGTTGAGATCCCTTGTTTGCCAGGATTGGCGGGATACTCTTATTTATTACATGTCAGCTATGGTCATACTGATAGGAGTCTTTCTTTATGTATGAGAGTTCTGCAGTGGAACATCTCTTAAAGAAGTCAAGCCACTCCTGCGTGAGGGAAATTTTTCCTTGTATGTCATAGGAAAGCACATCCATGCACATCTCTTCTTACAACACATAATGCAGCGGCCTACACCATCTTGACACCGAGGCCCGGAGATGTAGTCCCTCCTGGACGAACTCCATCATCAAACGACATGTTCTTATGATTGCTGATCTTGTTCATTTATGTTCCTCTTATTTACAGCTACAGTTGTCCATTTAAGTTCTTTAACGTCTTAATTAAATTCTATTCTATTTATCAGTTGAATTAAAAGGTCTTGGTTAAGGGTATTAAGATTTTACCTTGGATCAGTGAGGGGGAAAATCCAAAAATAAGGAACCTAAGGACAAGGCTCCCCAAACAACTCCAACTCCACCTAAGCCTCCAAAGCTAACACCTCCATGTGCTTTGTGTCATTTTTTTGGGCATGACACAAATAAATTTCTTGAGCTTCCTTGTCTCAAACTTGTGGTCCACGAAATGTTTCCCGAATCTGAAATCTCGGAGGTCCATGTTACCTAACTTGATTTTTCCAAGAAACTCAAATCATTATGTACGAATCACCCTTTTATTTTGTGTGATCATTATGGCCAATATTCCCATCATTGTTCTCGTCTTGATGAATTTTTCAATACCCTTCACGTGGTTCGTGAAATCGAGGCACCTCATAGTGGACCATATACTCCCCTACTTGTGATTTCTGGTCCCACTACTTCACCATAACCAGAGGATTTTTCTACACCCATTTTGATACTATGGTGGTGGATTTGATGCATGGGTGTATGAAATCGCACCATTTTAAGGGGTGCGGGTCTACCCCTATAAACTATTGGTCACAGGCAGAAAGTGGTGGAGCTCAAAAGCATATAATCTAGAGGAAAAAATATGTGAATGTGTGCTCAAAGTAAACTAAAAACTAAAACACAAATATACAGAAGTTATTGAAGAGATTCAAAATGATAATAATGCAAACGATGGCTCAAATGCCTCTTCTTATTAAACGTTTGATATGGAGAAGAAATTTTACCCACTTGCCAAAGGGCCCCTCCACAATGGTTCTAGGTCCCAATGCAAGGATGTTGGTTTCCAAGCTCTTCCTCTGATGCAGTCTCCCTCTCTCTCTGCTGTGATGGATTGGGATTGTTGGGTGGCCAACAATTGAGTCCCCTCTATCTCCAGCTCTGGGTCACACACTGCTGGTATTACTTGGGAAATTCTGGCCAATATAACAATGTGATCACCCTTTCTTCATCTCTTGGTGGCTTTATATAGGGGATTTCAAATCCTCCTTCCCTCCCTTGGTACATGATGGATGGTGACCCAAGAGAGAGGTATGATTCCATTGTGTGCTCCAAATATTCCTTTGTGTGCTCACATAGTGTCTAAGGAGGCATTGGTGGTTGTCCTTAGGTGACTTCATATAAGGAGTAATTATCCTTTGCTTTGTGTGGTCTCGGAAACTGACATTTTTCCATTTCCAGGAATGCATGCTTATTGGGAAAAAATACACGCAGAAGGCGCTCTTCTCAAAGGATTAAGTGCACAATTTAGCATTTAAGACTAGTTCAAATCTGGTTTTCTCAAAACCTTAGAGATTTTAAATACTTCTTGATTCCATAATGTGTTCCTGCCCTGTAAATCCTTAGGCTTAACATTAATTAATGTCATCTTCTGTTGTACAATTTTCCAGTGTTAACAGTTTCCCCATAATGTGTCAGGTTTAGGAATGACTATATAGCCTAAATATATTATAGTTTCTTTTTTGTATCTTGCACAGAGAGAGAGAGAGAGGCCTGCGTGAATCTTGGAATTGAAAACACCATGCACTGTTTCCTAGATGACCATGGCCTAAGGGACCCCTACAAGAAAACAAAATATATAAAATATATAAAAAAATTCAACGAGGTGGGCATGTCCCATGCTCGTGATGCTATGGCTAGTTAAAGAACATTGACAGATACATGTGTTGTTTGTGTCACTACCGTGGTAGTGATGTTGGCGGTTGTTGACAACGACTGCTGATGTCCTCAGGGGCGTTTTTTTCTTTGATGATAGGTGGAATGTGGTACCCATATGCGTAAACTTGGTATGGCATCTAGCAACGCAATATATGCATATGTACTGGCTGGGACCTTCCCGTGTAAGCATTGTTGACAGATGCTTATAAAGGCCCGGGTCTTCGACAGATCTTAATCAAAGTGCAATGGTTGTAAGGTATGATACCATATTGACATGAAATATTTTGTCGTAGTTGAATTTCAAGAGGATTGATGACATATGTGGACAATGCTGTCTCCCACAGTGCCACTCGAGGATACCCCTTTGCATGGGGAGGGGTGATCCAAGGTACTACTTCCTTTTTGGAAAAGAGGTGTCGAGGTCGACAAAAAAGAAGCCTTAACCGAACCATGGGTCACCAACCTGAGGGTTGGGGACCTAGATGTGATGGGTTTAACATAGGCATGTTGGTGAGAGGGGATTCAATGGCCCAAGGTTGGAGTATACTTTAGCAGCTTAGCGGAAGTCATAGTTATTTCTGAAGGGAAAATCCCTAGAGTCGGTAGGACTTCTAGGGTGGGTGTGAACCGGCTATGAATGTCATGATGGTGCATGCATGGGGGTGAAATACTCTGACCAAGGGGAATTAGGGACTACTACCATGGGGGAAAAGATGAAATATGAGGGCGAAGCGGTGAAGTGCATCGTTTGCGGTCTTTGTACACTTACCAAAAGAATAAAATAATGAGGTTTGGTTTGTACAAAACACAGAGACGGGTACCCCAAAACATGAAAGGGTTCACTCACTAAAGGTGTGAGGATGGTGTTTTTTTGGGGGTGAGGGTCCCATTGGTTGGTCTCATGTGCGGGGTTGATGAAGCGGATGGAGAATTTTCACAAATGAGATTATGCTGATGGAGGTATGGTGGGCCAAATGCGATGTGCGGAGGTGCTCTTTCAATCTGCTTGTACAACCTGGTCATTCGAGAAGGGGGATTTTAATTTTAATGGTAAAATTGACCTTATGCATGATGAATGGATGGGCATGAGGTGCTTCCCTGACTGAAATGGTATGGCCATGGCGTCACTTGTGTTGTGATATATGGTCTACTTTGGGAGATGAGTGCCATGGAGGGGAGGCTCTACTGACCAACGTGGACGTTTATCATGTGCAAGGTGAGGTGACGATAAACATGGTCGGGTATGAAGAACCTATGGTTTATTTCTGATAGAGAAATGATGTCAGGATATGAAACGTTTTCTAGGACTCTATCATGCTGGGGGCAGAATGATACCTGCTCCAGAACCTTCAGTGGATGGTGTTGTCAGTAGTTTGCAGGTTCTTCCTACAAAAATAACTACCTCAAGTGGAAGCATATTCTTTTCATCAAACATTATTGAAAGGCACGAGCTTTAAAAAAGGAAGTTGGGAGGGTGCATACCTGCCAGCGCTGAAAATTTATTTTTCCTGGAAAGCGAATGTGTGGCACTGCTTTCGTTAGTCATGGCATACTGATGATGGTGCAACTTACGGTTTCTGGAATGGACCTTCTGATCTCCTGTTATGGACCTCTGAAGTTCTAGAAAAGGGCAATAAATATGGGATTATGGCCCTAATCCTATTCATTTGTACTTGTTGAGTTTTGGGAGATCAGAGGTGCTTGCAGAGCCTTTCTTGCCATTGCGGTCAGCCCGTGTACTAGGGACTAGCGATATTATGTCGAGGTAACTTTCATGACGTCATGAATTATAGTTTCTTTAGTTTGAGGGTGCCGAGGATCGTACAAATTAGGTTTGTATGGCCTCTAAGTGAATTTGTTCCTGATATTGTGTGGGAGATCTAGGCAAAAGAGCGCTTCCTTTATGCACAATTATGAGGGATAGGCGTGCGAGGGCATGATGTTCCCTTCTTTTTTAGCACAAAGGCGTGCCTGTGAAAAATACAGGCACGCAAAGGCCATGATAACAGAAAATTTTGGTCTATTTTTGATGTTTTTTTCGGTAATGATGGGTACTTGTGTTGTTGGCAGGTTGGTGTGGAGAGAGAGGAATTGGCTTGAGATTCGGACCGCTCTAGCTGCTAATGTTAGGGCGCGTCATCAGCTAGCCACATGGGGCCTTCTAGAATTTGCTGAGAATGAGTTCCTGTGGCTGTAGGATTGTTTGTTATGTTACATTATATAGCATTGGCGCAAGCAGCACAACATGTTCATGTTGTGTGGGACGAACCTAGTGATCCTTCCTAAGACAGATATTTACTTTGTGACCGGGTTACTGCCTCAGGGTGAGGCTCTCAGGTGCCCACTCCCTGCTCGGAGAGTGAACCTAGACAGATTCTGGAGGTGCCATTGTGGTGATGTGCCTTTTACTGAGGGGTGCATCAACACTGCATCAATGATAGATGTGTCTGAGCGGTGTGCTCTAGTGATTATTGTGTGACTGGCGGGGTCGATTGCTCCACATTGGGCATCTGGCCCATAGGTTGGAGTTTTACACTGATTGTGGGGTGGGCATTTTTTTGATTTCGCCCGCTTTTGTTTTGATGGCATGGTGTCGCAATTGAACAAGGTCCAACGTGGGTCTAAGTCATTTTCATACGCTAGCATCCTATGCAGCATCATGTATGAGAGGGTGGTGTTGTTGAGGCCGCTAGTGGCAGTGCCTATTGGGGGGCCACAGGAGCCATGCATGAGGAGGTGGGCTAAGGTGATGCCGCGAGGTGGTGATGGCATGGTGGGTAGTTATTGGAACGATACGACAGAGGACTAGTTTGAGGCCAATCCACAAATGTTCTTGCCATACCTGTACATGGGGATGGACTTTCGGGGTGACCTAGACATGGGTCTCCCTTTCAGTTATGTTTGTGGACCTGCAGGTATGTGTTATATATTTTTTGCATTTGTTTGAGTATTTATGTACTTATGTGTTTTGACACTGACATTATTTCGGTTACTCGTGCAGATGTTGGCAAGGTAGGTAGCCTCGTGGCCCGACTAGTGGGTCATGACCCTCCACTATGACCTTGAGGTGGTCAAGGGGGAGGTGATACAGGTGGACCGGGTGGGGATGGTGCTGGCCCTTCTGGTGAGGGCAGCAACTGGGATGCAGTAGAGGTTGTTTCCAAGAGAGCTCGTGCTGATGTGGCTGAGGCTCACAATGCAGTACTGACAGCTCAAGTGGCCACTCTTGAGGACTTCCAGGGTCTAGTGGACCACTTGACCCAGGGTATGTCTGCTCAAGGTTTCATGGAAAACCTTGAGGAGGTTTGGTTAGAGATGGTGATGGCTCGCGAGAGGGATTATCAGCCCACTCTACATCAAGTCGCGATCACGGTGGCGAGAGCAGCTCCGATGGTGGTACCAGGAGCAGTGGTGGGTCCAGTTGCTCCTCTTGAGGGGGCACCCCCCTAGAGTAGTTTTATACACAAGGAAATCACCTGTTATGAGGATTCTTCCCTTATTTTTTGACAACTTCTGTATTTTTGGGCTGGCCAGAGGACTGGCAACACTATTTTTGTACTTAGACACATATATTTTTTATATATATATGAGAGATGTTTTTGCAGCTCTACATGATCTATCACCTGTTTCGGTTTATGTGTTGTGTTATGCTGATGGATGTCTATATTTTTGGTTTTTATGTATGATGGTTTATTCAAGATGCATTCTAGTCTATGATATTGTTAGCTATGTGATCAACTTCTTGGTTTTGATTCCTTAACACATGTGAAAATGTAACGTAATCAAATTGTCTGCTTAATATTTTGGCACGCAAATATTTTCTAAACAGGTGTGTGTCTATAGTCTCAAATGTTTGGTTTAGTTGTGACACTACTAACTGGGAATCGAGGTAGATATGCATACGGTGAATGCCTTGATGGAGGGCATCGCACATAAGATTGATGACGGCGTCATATTTTGCCCGATTGTTTGTTGTTGAACCTATGCACATGCCATTTGAACATAGTGGTGATCAGTCATGGCGATAAATGACCCAGGCAGCTGCAGCTAAATTTTGAGACCATCTTGATGCTCCATCAGCAAATCCAAATACGGTTCGTTTTGGTGATCCATGTTAATACTTTGAGCACTTTTAACTAAGTGTTTGGGTCAAAAATTTTGAGTGGGTGATTTTTTGTGTACTCTCACTCTAGGGGAAGGGTCGTTGGGGCCCTTATGGGTAGAAATTCTTGAGGTAAAGGCCATTGATGGGGTTAGTGAGGCAAGTCCTGTCTGGTTTCGTCAATATTTATGCCCCCTATCGAAGGTAATGTTTGATGATGTAGGGTCCTTTCCACAAGGTTTCAAACTTTCCTGGCCCTAAGGACTCTTTTGAGACATCATAGAGGAGGATTAATTCTCCCTCGATGAACGAGAGAGGGGTGATGTGGCGGTCAAATGATGATTTAACCCTTTTCTTATGGGCCTCGTTATGTTGTAGCGACTGTCGTTGATTTTCGTCGACAATCTCTAGTTTTACTAGGCACTGCTCCAGAGGCTGAGTGTCATTAAGGAGTTTGATGACAACATGTAAATTGGGGATCTTGTGGAAATCAACGCAAATGTGCAAGGTACCTTAGTCTTTTGTGACAGGAATATGATGGAAATCCTAAGACGAGGGTGAGGCAGTAATCCTATCGCCAATATGAGCAGATACAAATCGTATTTGGTGGATTTTGTCATCAATGTTTGGCGGGGGGAGAATCTCCGTAATGGGATTCTGTATGGGTGCACAATTAGTTTCCCCACTAGGATAGTTGATTTTCGATAGGTGGAAATTGTGTCTGCCGCAGAGGTACCTAAATGTTTCCATTAGCGGGCATGTCTTTGGTCCGTGATTCAGGATAGTGTAGATGGTGCATGGTATTACTGAGCCAGTGAAGTAGATAGTGTGTGATTATATGCTACTCATTGTTCCTTATGTGGATGCTTGGAAAGGGTCAATCATAGAAGAGGCTGTCCTCTGTCTCTATTTCTGTATCATTGGCTTAGACGTGTCTTCCTCTATAGTGCAGTGTAGACTTAACGTAGCTAATACTACTCTTATCTTGGGGAGATGTACACACTTAAATGTATGATGGAAGTGTAAGAAAATTTGGCAATAAGTGTGTGTGATATTCTCTTGATTGGAGAGAAGTTTCTGAGGGAGAGAAGAGACTATACGGAGACTATTCGCAAGGGGCTGGAGTTCTCTACATTGGTTGACTCGGTGATCATTCAGATCACATAGGCCACATGTTATCCTAGGCTTGGCCAATGTTACTCATTGGTGGTGTGTTGTCTTATCGGGCTTGATACACCATTGTGGAGGTGGGGACATTGATCTAACAATGTAATTTTTATGCCATTCCCAAAGATTGTCTTATCTCTTCTCTATGGCATTAATCATGTTGATAGTGGGAAAACTTTTCGAGGCATAAGTACAATTTCGATGGCAATGATTACCCTGACATATCAGGAAAAATATCCTTGATATGAAGGTTCCTTCTAGTTCAGTTTGAGGTCTGATGGGGAACCAGCACTGGAAGGCTGCTAAATCAGGGCAATGGATGACTGCATGGTTCATCTTTTTACATTATGTACACGTTGTTCATTCCTGCAAAGTGTCATTGGGAGTAACTAGGGGTTCCCTGCTGGGCCGTTCTTTGGCTGTCAAGAACATGATGGACCCACTCATCTCATCTGCTTGGGTCATGGAGATGTTGGTGGACTCGACATCCATATCGTCTTCTTGGGAAAGGTGAACTATGGCTGAGCGGAGGCTAGCAAGGGCTAGCCGGAAGCGAGGTATGTAGTGACAATCATCCAAAAGGTGATTTTTAGTGCATAACGGGCATGTGAATTGCGTTGCGCATAGCCCCACGTAGTAAACCCTCTCGATTGGATACCATTTGTGAATGAGCTCCAAGGCTATGCACTCTTGGAGGTAGTGGCCACGTTCATCGCATAGCATACAACGTATAATGGGCATTACTGGGGACCTTTCTACAATCCTATGTTCCTCTTGTAAGTATAGGATGGTACAAGGCTCATCGTTGACAGAATGGATGAAGGGATCCTCTTGATAGGATCGCTCGACCACATGTAAGGCATCCCTATATCATGGTATCTCTAGAAAATGGTGAGTATAGTGCCCATAGGTGCCACAGAGAGCGCATGCGTGATTGGTACACAATGGTTTTCCTTTACCTTTGGTGGTAGGTTCCTTTTTACGGGAACGCAGCGTCGAGATGTCTGCTTCGGAGCCGAGGAGTGGTTTTAACTCATCCAACTCCAGATATATGTGGGTAGGGTGGCCTATAACATCGCATATGGTGCAGACTAATGATTCCTTTTGAATGGCATGGGTCACCATATTCTTTCCTCTATTTTTATTTTTCTTAGCTGTGATTATTGGTTTCACAATGGCAACTTCCTTTGCTGGTGGTTTTGGCCATTTCTTAGGTAGGTGGCTCCTGTTCTGGATGGGGTAATGAGGTACCAAACTGGGAACACCAACGATATGTTGGGTAACACCAGTGTTGAGAAAACCTGTTGGGAGACAAAGCCAGCTGGAGGGTAGAGGAAAGGGTTTTGGGAAGTGGCGTAGGCTGGAGAGGCTATTGTGGCTGATGCCTCAGTGTTGTTACTGCTTGAGTCTGTGTCCTGACTAAACTCGGTGCTTGATGTGGAAATCATGCACACCGAGGCCCCTGTGGCATTAGGTGATGCCTTAGGGATAATGGGAGGATCTCCTAGGAATGATCTTTGGACAGATGACGGTTTGAATTGGCCAGGGCCATATTCTTGGTACTATGAGAGACCATCTATGGCTATATCTACATAGGGTAAATTACATCCATGTTGGTTAGGGGACGCTTCTCGCTGTGTGCCAGCTAGTCTACAGTAATGATGCAATCCTCATGGGGGAACATCATAATGTGGAAGACAGAGGAGGCTATGGCGGACATGGAATACATATAACTCCGCCCGAGGAGTATATTGTAATCCAAGTGAGCGTCTAAGACTTCAATGTCTATGTGGACTGTTTTTCCGACTAAACAGACCGAGACATTTTGGTAGAGGCCAAGGGGGGTTGAGGGATGACCATCGTAGGCTCGAAGCATTATGATCGAGGGTTTTAGTTAGGGAGAACCCGACTTCTGCCAAACATTTTTTGACATGATGCATGTTGATGCACCCTCGTCAATGACACATCGGTGAATAGTAATATTTTGGACCGATACTTGTATCTGGAAGGTGACCATGGAAGGAAGCCTAGAAGTGGATTTATCTAAATCAAAATCCATCATGCACGTATCGGCAAGGTCGATAGTGCCTAACGCGGAAAGTAGGGCTTTTCGTTGCTTTGGGCATGACTATAGTACTTCTAACACATACATAGTAGCAGGTGATTGAGCTAAATCGTCCACCGTGCTATAATTATGGGTCACTTTGGAGTAGTTACATGCTCGCTTATTAGGTCCCTTTTCCATCTTTGTCAATGGTTCTATAGTCATATTTGAAATGGTCAAAGGTGTAGTCAGTGCACTAGTACTAGCCCCTAACATAGTGGAGTCTGGTGGGGTGGCGTAACTGTGATTCCATGTTTGGAAAAACATCTCTTCCCCAGTCATGTAGATTTAATGGCTATTTTTCTCGGAATTGTCTGGGTTTTGTTGCTGATTGTTGACCATCCCCTGGTGGGGGAAAGGTTATTTCATAACAGTGGGTTGTTGGGAAGATCGTCCTTGTCCTCTATTACTCTGAAGCTTTTTTAACTCGGGGATATCGGGACAGTGGTGAGTATAGTGCCCGTACTCACCAAATATTGAATAAGAATGATTTGTTCGCAGAGGTGGCCTTTTGCCTTATCGTTGGGCATTGCTTTGCTCCTGGTTTTGATTCCTGCTAGAGTTTCTTCCAACCTGGGATCGTGGTGGGCACTATTGGTTGCTACCCCCCTGTCCAAGGTTCCCTTTTGGCTTGTTTTTTGATTTTTTCTTAACCACGTTAGGAAGGTAGTTCTCCTGGTTATACTACTGTGGTTGATTTTGGGACAGCTGCACAAAGTTCACCTGTTCATTGGTTTGTGTAGGTTTGTCATGTGCTTGGGACTGAGTATAATGCTATCCCATGTTTGCACTTGGCTGTTGGGGGGGATCTCTTCTGTTAGTTTTTCGTTCTGCATACTGGGTCCGCTTAGTCGGAGGATAGGGTCATCCTTGGTGATACGCTTGCACCCTACTAGTCAAATCTTGTTGAGGCATATGATGACTTTGAAATTCGGGTTGAGACATGTTCTAGGTAGAATTATGTGCGTAACCGGGATTTTGACTACTACTGCCTAGGTAACCTTGGTTCATTGACCGAATTAATCTGTATGCAAAATTCGACGCGCCTAGAAATTCTTGGTAAGTTTGGAGGCGCGGGGTGTTAGGCAGGATATTGTAAATGTATCCTGACTGCATATAAATCGGTTCAAGCTTTTGGGCTTTACTGATTGCGTCCTCTTCGAATGTGGGGTATTGTTGTGCCACATCCTTTGAAATCTCTGCCATCAGAGTTTTTAAGAATAAATCTAAGAGGACCCAATCGTCGATTTTAGCTTTACATAAACTAAGACACCACCTCCATTCATGAATATGGTCAAAGATATGGATGGAGGAGGTTTGTCTAAAGTGATTCAGTAACTCCATTCCCAAATCATGGTGAATGGGTAACTAAAAATAAGTGAGGAACGTGGTAGCAAGGGTGATAAAGGTTCCATTTGAAGCAGGAGGTTGATCCACGTACCACCTCATGGCTACTCCTGTAAAAGTGTGTTGAAATAACCTCAATAAAATGGTGTCATCAATGATATTATTTGATGAGAACCATAGTTGAAAGGTCATTACATGATTACCTGGGTCTTCAGCTTGCTTGCCTTTGAACTTTGGTATATCTGAAGGGAGCTTCGTGGGCATGGGAGGCCATGAAGGATCGTATCTGATGGGGTCATTTGTGAGCTTGGTTAAATTAGGTAGATTCAACACAGCTAAGAAGGGTGAATGTGAGGTTGACTCCATGGAAACGTGTGAAGACATGAAGTTCTGGTTATAACAAGGGTTAGTCTATGATGTACCCTGATGTGTGTTCAGTTGGCTTCCCGAATGGGACGCGCTTCTCTTCCCCCTAGGGGTCAAGGGGGGAGTGGTGTGCGGTGTGGTGTTGGGAGACCATCTAGGGTTCCCAACTATGGTTTCTCCAATGAAGTATGAATCAATGACGGTGGCAGTGTTCTGTCTTAGACGCCTGAATGGCAAAAGACCTAGAACCCCTATGTGTAATGGGGGGAGGTCCAAAAGACTCCTGCATCAACGAGGTTCCATTGGGACCATTCGGGTGTCGACCAGGTTAGGTTTTGGAAAAATTTTGAGAGGATAGAGTCTATGATCATGACAAATTTATGGCCACATACATAAAATAAATCGAAGAATAAATTAATTTTCCCTTTAACTTAATCTATGTGATCAATCAAGAAAAAAGATGGTTCTTTTTTATTTGTGCATGATACTCAAAATCCTAGAAGAACTATGCATCGTCACACACTCAAAAGTAACTAGGCCTTGAGAATATTTCTTGTGAGTGCTGGCACAACGTCATGTAAGAGTTGGTGATGCCCCTAGTTAGCTGAAGAGAATTCACCAAGGTAAGAGTAGAGGGTTTGGCACTTTCATGCACCGTCACCTATAGGGTAAAGGATGCCCTAGTTTTTGGCCACTAAGAACCACCATCCCACGTGAGCATTCAAGTCTTGGGCTTCTTGGTAGTCAGCTAACAGTACTGAGTATCAGTCGGGTCAAGTAGGCCCAAATGATACCACATGCACTGTGCCTAAGCCTAACCCCCTCTGAATCGGGTGTCTGTCACGCTCGAGTTTTATTTTCTGTGGGCTGATAGGTGGATTTGAAGCTCCCTAAATACACAACTTCTATGTTTCAATATGAAGTGTGATCAAGGCATCTTATTGGATGCCTACCCCCTTGATCCTAACTTAAACTATAAATTCTTTTGTGGCCCCTCTGGGGAGAATATAGTGAGTTTGGTTAAGTTAGTTTTAGGTGTCTTCCTTTGCTTAGTGGGTGAGTGTGTGTGAGCATATGGTGAAAAATATCATAGTTTGAACATATGGATATCAGTGATCCTTTACAAAAGTCCTTTAGTTAAACTATCTGATGTTGTTCCTGTCTCAAATGAAAAACATTTGTGGATAAAGGGCCGCTTTTAAATTTTCCTAGTTAATATATGTGACTAACTAAAGGGAGATGGCGAATTTTTAATATAGAGCACTCATATGCTTAGCTAGGATCACCGAATGGTGTAAAGGTAGTAGAGATTACTTGTTCTAATCGAAAAATCAATCTAGTCCCACAATCCCTAATGCACAGATTGAACTAAACTAAACAATTTCTACACTCGAAAATAAAACTAACTTATGCATGTGTGGTCTTGGGCCACTTACTTGGACTATTTAATCTAAGTGTGCATACCAGAATTTGAAAAACATAAATCTTTTAGAATGCAATGGTTAATTTACCCCCGACTTAAACTATGTGAAGATTTTCGCAAAATACCAACTTAAAAGAAAACTAACTCTAAGCCTACAAAAGGCAGCTAAAAGTAAGTTCTCAAAAGCTGTGGGGTATCAACACAAGTGCTGGCAGATACATTAGGGGCTGCCTAGCACACTTACAAGCAGAAAAATGCAAAATATAAGGAGAAAAATCTCATTTTGTAATTTGCGTAGAAAAGGCTCTGACAGGTGCGCTTTCCTGTGCACAGGTCAGTCCTGGACGCGCGCACTGCGCATCTGTGAGAAAAAAATACACACAAAAAACTTGCAAGTAAAAATATTAGGAGCTGCCTTCTTTAGTCGGTCACTCAAGGGAATCTAGGGACTATAATATGGATCAGAGGACTATCATCTCCACTCTCCAGCATAGACAAAGTCCTCCTGCAAGATATGGCACAACCACATAAACTTGTAAACCGTTAGTGGAGTCGCCAATCTTGTGGTGGTGGATTTGACGCATGAGTGTACGAAATCACACCAGTTTAAGGGGTGTGGTCTACCCCTATAAAATATTGGTCACATGCAGAAAGTGGTGGATCTCAAAAGCATATAATCTAGAGGAAAAAATATGTGAATGTATGCTCAAAGTAAACTAAAAACTAAAACACAAATATACAGAAGCTATTGAAGAGAGTCAAAACAATAATAATGCAAATGATGGCTCAAAGGCCTCTTCTTATTAAACGTTTGATATGGAGAAGAAATTTTACCCACTTGCCAAAGGGCCCCTTGACAATGGTTCTAGGTCCCAATGCAAGGATGTTGGTTTCCAAGCTTTGCCTCTGATGCAGTCTCCCTCTCTTTGTGTTGTGATGGACTAGGATTGTTGGGTGGCCAAAAATCGAGTCCCTTCTATCTCCAGCTCTAGGTCACACACTTCTGGTATTGTTTGGGAAATTCTGGACAGCATAATAATGTGATCACCCTTTCTTCATCTCTTGGTGGCTTTATATAGGGGATTTCAAATCCTCCTTCCCTCCCTTGGTACATGATGTATGGTGACCCAAGGGAGAGGTATGATTTCATTGTGTGCTCCAAATATTCCTTTTTGTGCTCACATAGTGTCTAAGGAGGTGCTGGTGGCTGTCCTTAGGCGGCTTCGTACAAGGAGTAAGTGTCATTTGCTTTATGTGGTCCCAGAAAGTGACATTTTTCCATTTCTAGGAATGCGCGCTTATCGAGAAAAAAGGTGTGTAGAAGGTTCTCTTATCGAAGGATTAAGCTTTCAATTTAGCATTTAAGACTAGTTCAAATCTAATTTTCTCAAAACCTTAGAGACTTTAAATACTTCTTGATTCCATAATGTGTTCCTGCCCTGTAAATCCTTAGGCTTGACATTAATTAATGTCATCTTCTGTTGTACAATTTTCCAGTGTTAACAGATACCTCCCCCGGATTTCGAGATGACAGACTCACTAGTTTCTATTCCCTATTTTTCATCATCCATGAGATCCATGGAGGAAGACCCCACAAGGGCTTCCCATTATGTTTCTATAACATTCCCAATTAGCCACTTCTTCTTGGAATATTATAATTGATCCATTTTTGAAATAGAAGAGTAGGAAGGACAATAAAACATATCCCAGTGTGAAAAGGGATTAGATTAGGAGGAAAAATAAATCCAATTTAGTGTTAAAGAGGGGCAAAGAAATGAGCTAGATCTAGTTGACCAAGTCAACAGTGCTGCTACAAGAGGAGGGAAACCAACAAGAATAGCGCAGTTTTGAAAGAGGAATCTTTCCTAGGAAGTCACCACATCAATAAGTGGGGCCATGGGGCGAGGAGGCTCACCAAGGATAAGAAGGAGGAGATAGCAGCAAAGGAGGCATTCAGTATTCATCTATTTTGGTCTTCTTGACTACTTGCAAGCTTCAGATGTTTAGCTATAGTTGCAGCACTGTTTAGTGCAAAGGATTCTCATGAGGGAATTCTACCTCCATCTTTGGTTCAGCTTGTTTAAGAGATCAAAAGAGGAGGTCCTGAGCTAATTTTCCATCATATAACTTGAGGTTATTTAGCCATCAACACCTACAGCACAGTCACTTCTAGTAACTGCATCTTTTCTACAGTTGCAGCAGTAGCAGGGATCAAACCCCTTGATTTTATGCTTATATCAAAGGAGGAGGTGCTTATTTCCTCCGGGAAGCCTTTTAAGGAGGGCCTTGGGAAATTTTCTGTATTGTGCATCTACTTTATATCATCTTCAGTTTTATATAATAGAGAGTTTCAGTGGACTACTTTATTTTCTTCAGTACTGCATTTTATTCTGATATTTTGCCAGAAACCCCTGCTGGGGTGTTCTAATGTCCATGTAAAGGAGGTCAAACCTCCCATTTCTAATTCTATGATTAATTAAAGCTCCATATCTATATTTTAACATCCTTTTTTTAGAAACCCTAATGAAAATCACGCTTTTGCAGTCTTCAGAAATTATTTTGTGTGAAGTCATGGGATTGGCATGCTTTTGAGCATATTTGAGCTGGGGTGATCTGTCTAGTGTAGCTAGAATGATTTTTTTCTGATTCCATTTCATATTTAAGCTAAATATAGCATATATAAGGGGATCCAAGTCCTATTTTGTGTTTATGTTGCATTTTTTTCCTTATATAGCGTCCTCATTGAAAATATTGCAGAAGGAATATTATAGTGGTATCAGAGCTCTGCTCTTGGCTCAGCTTGTGGGGATAATATATCTTCAGCATGGAGGAGGAATACATTTCAAATCTCCTACTTCAAACCCTACAGAACATTGCAAGGGACCTCAAGGAGATGAGGCATGAAGGAAAGTCTATAGGGTTTTGCCATGGGGAAAGAACCAACACTGCAAATAGCAGGAAGCATTCAGCTGCATCACAACGCTCTACCATGACTGTATTTATATTTGGATAATATAAGGAGGGAAGCCTAGATGATTATTTTGAGGAATATGAATCTCAATCTCAAAGGTTTAGAGAGCACTTGAGCTTTCAGGAGTTTTACCGGATCAAGGATGGAAGGAGGGCCAATCCTCATCAAAAGGAGGAGAATTTGATGCAGGAATCAGCCCTACAACGTAATATGGTAAGATTCGTCTTGTCCACATTTGATGGAACACCTAAGTTTTCATCCAAGGCTTGGGTGGAGAAGCTGGACACATACTTCCAGCTCAACCAGAATTTTGAGATAGAAGCCATCAAGATAGCTGCGTTGCACCTAGAAGGGGAGGCTCAAGAATGGTGGTTTCATGGACTGACCACACTTGGGCATCATCACATCACTTCATACTTAGCTTTCACCAAGAGGCTAGTAGAGAGATTTGATCCAAGAGATCTGGAATCCCATTATTTCAAGTTAACCAAACTCAAATAGGAGGGAGATCTTGAGGATTATATTGTTGAATATTTGCAGCTTTCAGTGATGGTATCCAACCTCACCATGAGCAGGAAGGTATGCATGTTTATTAATGGGGTGGCTGAATGATTGTAGGGGTTGGTCAAATCCACTAAACCAAACACACTCCTTGAAGCTATGGAGAAAGCTAGAGACTTACAACACATCTTTCCCAGGGCAAGAACATTGTTTCAGCAGGAGACCTCCTCAGGACCCAAGGAGACAATCCTTGCTCATGATTTGGAGGGAGAATGTGTTACAGGAGGGGCACATCATACCAAGACCTTCTCCAAGAAGGAGGCTAGGGTTGTACCATCCATAGAAGACTTTGCTCCAAGAGGGGGGAGCTATTGCAGCGTTAAGAGGAGTCCCAAGATATCTGACTTTGAGGGTGAGAGATACTATTATGGGGCAAAGAGTCTTTGTATTGATAAATAGTGGGGAAACTCATAATTTCATTGATGCACAGCTGGTAAAAAGGATAGGGATCCAGATAGAGGAGTTTGAGGGATTCTCATTTTTGGTCCCAGGAGCTATGACCCTGCAATGTGCCAAGTATGTTCCGACACTAACCATTACCATGGGGACCTACACCTTGACATACCACTTTTTTGTGGCAGATATTCCAGAAACCAATGTCAGATTGGGATTCCAGTGGTTGATCACTCTTGGGATAGTTACCACTAATTAGATAACTTTGGAGATCGAATGGACAGAAGGGAAGAATGGACAGCATCGGAAGATCAAGGGTATAAACACATACCCCCCTCAGGTTGTTTCAACACACAGGATGGAGGCAGATCTACACATAGGGGATGTTGAATGGGTAGTGGAGCTGCATATATCAAAAGTAAGGGGCAAGGATTCACTGGTGCATTCAGATGTTCAGTCTCTCTTGGATCGGTATTCTACAGTATTTGGAGAGATCCTACCAGGGAGACCTCCCTACTGAGGGTTTGAACACACTATTGAATTGGAACAAGGGATCCAAGCAGTGATGAACACTCCTTATAGGCACCCCAAGGCTTATAGGGATGACATTGAGAGGACCATCCAAGAGCGGTTGGCTCTAGGACACATCTGGCCTAGTACTAGTCCTTTTTCTTCTTCAGTGGTCCTGGTAAAGAAGAAGGATGGCACATTGAGGATGTGCATTTATTATAGAGCCTTGAACAAGAAGATCATGAAGAACAGATACCCTATACCCAGGATTGATGAACTCATGAATGAGTTGAGGGGTTCTAATTACTTCTCCGAGATTGATTTGAGATCCGAGTATCATCAAATCAAGGTGAGGGAGCAAGATATCCCCAAGACAGCGTTCATATGCCACTATGGGAATTTTGAGTTTCTGGTGATGCCCTTTGGATTGACCAATGCCCCTAAAACTTTCCAATATTGCATGAACCACATTTTTCGTGGTCATTTGAGAAAGTTTGTGTTGGTCTTCTTTGAAGATATTCTTATCTACAGCCGCACTTGGGAGGAGCACCTGCAACATATTGAAATAGTTTTACAGATCCTCAAGGAGCAGCAATTCTATGCCAAGCTCTCCAAATGTGATTTTGGTCTCACAGAGATGTTGTATTTGGGGCATACCATAGGAGTGGATGGATTCAGAGTGCATGAGGAGAAGAGCCAGGCTATCAGAGATTGGCCTGAGCCCAGGAATGTCATATAACTCAGGGGGTTTGTGGTCATATGCACTTATTACTGGAATTTTGTGAAATGGTTTTCACAGCTAGCAGCACCACTCACAGACTTGACAAAGAAGGGGGCTTTCCATTGAACACCAATGATGCAGAGGGCTTTTGATAAGCTCTAGGAGGTAATGAGTAGTTGCCCTATTTTGGTTTTGCCTAATGTTTCTCAACCTTTTCTTCTAGAATGTGATGCATCAGGTGAAGGGATTGGAGCAGTTTTGATGCAAGGTGGGCATCCTATAGCCTTTGAGAGCAGGAAGCTGCTCCCTCATGAGAGGTTATACCCCATCTATGATGAAGAGATGTTGGCTATCATGCATGCATTAGACAAATTCCAGCAATACTTGGTGGGGAATAAGTTCAAGGTGAATACCGACCATAACAGTCTTAGATTCTTCCTTGAATAGAAACAACTTCGGGAGAGACAACAGAAGTGGGTGAGAAAAATCCAAGCTTATGATTTTGACATAGATTATGTCAAGGGAAAAAGCAATGTAGTAGCTGATGCTCTATCTAGGAGACCTACAACGTTGTCTTTGAGGGGCATGGATGCAGATTGGAAGGCTCAACTTTTGGTTGAGTATTCCAAAGATGATTTTTCATGTGAGATACTTGATGGAGTGGTATCGGATGAGAGGTATAGGGTGATGGATGAGATCATCTATTACCGGGAGTGGATCTTCTTGGCTAAGAATTCCAAGCTCAAGGATAATATCCTACTAGCATCACATGATTCCCCACTTGTAGGTCATCAAGGTTTCACAAAAACCTATAGGGACATAAGGGAGAGATTCTCATGGAAGGGTCTCAAAGAGGATGTGATCCAACATGTCAGGGGGTGCACAATTTGTCAGTAGAACAAGGGAGAACACACCCACCCTGCGGGGTTATTTCAGCCACTACCTATTCTGGATGGGAAGTGGGAGCCACTATCTTTATAGTTGTTGATATAATAACAAAGTAATCTAATTTCTTTGCTATTTTTTCACATTATACTACTTCACAGGTAGCTGAGCTTTTCTTTAGAGATGTATTCAGAATCCATGGTCTCCCAAGGACCATATTAAGTGATCGGGACAACCGCTTCATGGGTGGATTTTGGCAAGAAATTTTCTGGTTAGTGGGGAGTGATTTGACTCCAAGCACTAGCTGTCACCCACAAACCGATGGACAGACTGAGATAGTGAACAAGTGGCTGGAAGGCTACTTGGGGAATTATGTAGCAGGGCAGCAGAGGGCTTGGCTGTGTTGGCTCCACTTGGGAGAGTATTGTTACAACACTACTCACCATATATGTATTGGCATGACTCCATTCCTAGCCTTATATGGGTATGAGGCACTCTCATTTTTTGATGTTATGTTTGGAGAAAGTAAGGATCCAAGAACAAAGGAATGGATCCAGGAGAATCGGGAATACTCAAACCACTCAAAGAAAACATTGTTACTGCCCAGAACCAGCAGAAGATGTATGCAGACCATGGTCGGATAGAGAGACTGTTTAAGGTATGAGATCTAGTCTATCTACGTCTTCAGCCTTATAAACATTCCACACTCAAGGAGAAGGGAGTTGAGAATCTCAAACTACGTTTCTATGGGCCATACAAGGTGATCAAATGTGTCGTCCAGGTAGCATATGAGTTGGAGCTTCCTAAGGGAAGAAAGATCCACAATATCTTCCATGTCTCTTGCCTCAAGAAGGCCATTGGGAGGAATGTAGTTGCCAACATGGATCTTCTCGCCATTGATGATGAGGGCCACCTATTTTTGTAGCCGGAAGCAATCTTGGACACAAGGGAGAGGCAGCTAAGGAATAGAGTCATCAAGGAATATATGATTCGCTGGAGGAATCTACCAAATGAGGATGCCACTTGGGAGGGAGAGAAGATCTTGAATCATCCTTATTTAATGTTGCTTGTGGGCAAGAAAAATTTGAGCGGGGAGGACTGCAATATTCCCAATTAGCCACTACTACTTGGAATATTATAACTGCTCCATTTTTTAAATAGAAGAGTAGGAAGGACAATAAAACATATCCCAATGTGAAAATGGATTATATTAGGAGGACAAATAAAGCCACTTTGGTGTGAAAGACGGGTAAAGAAATGAGCTAGATCCAGTTAACCAATTCAACAATGTTGTTACAAGAGGAGGGAAACCAACAAGCACAACACAGTTTTGAAAGAGGAATCTTTCCTAGGAGGTCACCACATCAATGAGTGGGGCCCGGGGTGAGGAGGTTCACCAAGGATAAGAAGGAGGAGATATCAGCAAAGGAGGCATTTAGTATTCATCTATGTTGGTATTCTTGATTTCTTGAAAGCTTCATCTGTTCAGCTATAGTTGTAGCACTGTTTAGTGCAAAGGGTTCTCATGCAGGAATTCTAACTCCATCTTTGGTTCAACTTGTTTAAGAGATCAAAAGAGGAGGTCCTGAGCTCATTTTCCATCATCTAACTTGATTTTATTCAGCCATCAACACCTACAGTGCAATCAATTCTAGTAATTGCATCTTTTCTGCAGTTGCAGCAGTAGTAGGGGTCAAACCCCTTGATTTTATTCTTATATTAGAGGATGAGGTGCTTATTTCCCTCTGGGAAGCCTATTAAGGAGGGATTTGGGCCATTTTCTATATTTTTCATCTATTTTACATCATCTTCAGTTTTATATAATACAAATTTGCAGTGGACTACGTTATTTTCTGTAGTACTACATTTTATTGTGATATTTTGTCGGAAACCCCTACTGGGGTGTTCTAATGTCCATGTAAAGGAGGTCAAACCTCCCATTTCTGATTCTATGATTAATGAAAGCTCTAGATATGTATTGTAACATATTTTTCTATAGAAACCATAATGAAAATCATGTTGTTACAGTCTTCAGAAATTCTTTTGTGTGAAGTCATTGGATTGGCATGCTTTTGAGCATATTTGAGCTGGGGAGATCGGTTTAGTGTAGATAGAATGATTTTTTTATGATGCCATTTAATATTTAAGCTACATAAAACATATATAAGGGGATCCAATTCCTTTTTTGCATTTCTGTTGCATGGATTTACTTATACAACGTCCTCATTGAGAATATTTTAGAAATTCCTAAAAAGGAATATTATAGTTTATATTGGACCTTCCTCATTGAACACCCTGGTCTCAACATCAGTAGATGTCTCATATAATATCTCTTTGTCTACCCCTACTGGAGATGCATATGTGAACCATATTTCTCATGATAATGTGCCAGGTATTTCCACCACATAAATTGGTCTCCTTCCCTCCAGTTCTCCCATCTTCCATTCAGATGAAAACATTATGGAACCCATGACCACCCCTGATTTTCTTTGGGATGATATGCACCATTATTCATATTTCCTTCCGTAGAAGACCCATGACCAATATGTTGTGGAGTCTAATGACTTCATCAATAGTAAAGTCGATTAGCTCAATAACCCCTTACTTCGAACCACATACACATTTTGGCCATTACATTGACACCCAATGTTTGGGCAAGAGGGAATACCTTCTAGAGTATTTAGAAGGCCAACTCCTTCCTAACCCTCGCAATGCACTCTACCTCAAGAAGTTTTACCCATATCATCTCCCATTCACATGCGTGTATATAGTTTTGTCATGACTTTAGGTAGCTTGCATATCCCATCATCTCATATGTTGTCTTGTGGCACATTTCATATGGATCCATTATCCACGCCATATATCATCCATGCCAATGGTGTGAGTCACTTATCCTAGAATCTAGCCTAGGTAGCTTGGGCCATTTTTACCCCATTGCATTTGTTAGTTCACTCCAATAGGTACGAATTGAACATGGCACTAATAATCAGGCTGAATATAATGCAGTGATAGGTTTGTTATTCGATGCCCTTGATCATCATATCCTTCATCTTCATGTTCATTTATATTCCTTGCTACTTGTCATGCAATTGAATGGTGTTTATTGTTTGCATAACCATGTCCTATTTATAAAATTTCTACGAGTGAAGTTGTTAGCACATGAATTTGAATCCATTACATTAAATCAGGTTCCTAGAGCCCAAAATCACTATGTAGACACCATTTCAAATAACATTCTATATTGGAATTTATCACATGCATTTAGCACAAGACAATAATAAAAAAAAATGGTGAACCACAATCATCATATAAAAATATGCATATCCATATTATGTATCATCACATAAAAACATGTGTTTTGAGTCCACTGCCCTAAATACATCTAACATGCCCATAGCATGTTACAAAAAATCAAACCAGTTGACCCACATTTCCCCATCGCTAATCACTATCTGGAGGCTCCCGGGCCAATGGCTCTACTCCACCAGATCGTAGATCACAAAAAACCTGACTATCCATTTCCATGTGCCGCATGATTCCTCGCCACACTAAGGGAAGACCCTTACACTCATCAGTATATCGATCTTCTAGATAGTGCCACCTGTGCTCTACTACCCCTATCAGCACCACATCACATCCGCGATCGAGATCCTCCAGCAGAGCCTCATAATCTAGTCTCTGGTGTGATGTAGATCCACCTTGTTGCGTAGCCCCATGTGTTGTGGCTCGTCCTACATATCCTGTTGGTTTTACCAATGTTATATCTCGATACCATAAGTTAAGAATCAATACCACATACATATTCTAAAAAATTTACATGAAACCAACATACAAACTTACACTTACCATCTGGTCCCCATGCTCATCCGAGCGGAAGTGGCAAGTCAAGACCACCCTGATAGTTCATTCCACTGTATGGATAATCATCTATGTATAATGACATCTGATCCTAATGCACAAAAAACTCTGGTCATAATACCTGTCATCTTCATAGAGATAGTTGTCATTTCATTGAAGAAAGCATCATATGGGCCCAAAATAGGTATGTCTCAAAGTACTCTCCACTAACATCATCTGCCCCCCGGTGATGTGGTGGAATCCATAGCTACCCAAAATCTGCAGCACCGTTGCGGCAATAGCCCATGTCTCTATCCTCTCTACATCACTGATCGTGATGGTTGTGCCCTTTTCATGAGCACCCAATCCACAATGACAATCCACAAGTTCATATATGTTCCTCCCATGAGGTAACACTTAATTTGTGTCCCCCACCACCCCTAGTGGGGGGAGTCCGATCAAAAAATATATATCGTAGATTTTGAGCTCAATCATGTGCCCCTGCACTGTGAAAGCCTCCTATTCTGGATCCCAATACCTCAAAATTCTTAATAGAAAGAGATCACATTCCTGCATCAATGGGTTCCCTAACAACTTGAGAACCCTGTACCAATCAAGTGCTCCTCTCGCCACCCGATTCCCCTGAATCTCGGAGTGAAGAGCGTTCACACTATTTGATATTTAACTATGCAATCTATGAAAAACATCACAATGTCCTGTCATTTCATATCTAAAGAAACTGCACCACATCATATATGTTCCCATCTCTCATTAGATAACCATCCCAATCCCTGTCTTAGCCCCAAATCGCACTTTTCTACCCAAAACCTGTGAAATCACAGGTTTTCTACATTTTCCTGTGAGCCATAATGCAGTTCAGGCCTTGAAAACTATGATCCAGCCATGAGAGAGGGCAAGGGTCTCCTACTAAGCTATGGGGCCCTAATCTGAAAAAATAATCCACTAAAAATGAAGAGTAATGTTAGGCCACCTACCTCCCACTGACAGATCCTGATTCTAATGGTCAGTTTGTTCGGTATGATCTCTACAAGATTTAGGGCCTTCTCCTCCTCTCCAAATTCACCACAGCTCACTTAGCAAATGAATTGGAATTTGAGCGAATCTGCCCTTTTATAGGAAAACCCCACATTTTTCCGTCACCCATTGCGACAAAACCATAGCTCAGTTTAACAAATCGTCAGTAACATTGGAAAGCTATCATCGATTATTATAATGGGTCTTCTTTTGTTTTGGTAATTTGACACTTGACCCATAAATTTTCACTTTTCTGTCAATTCAAATTGAATTTATTCATATGAGTTGCTTGTAATTTCACACTACTTTTCCTTAGTACTTGTCACCTCGTGTGTCGGTTATCATCATGAGTAACCATTCTTTACTCATGCTTTCATGGTCCACCTTGTCCTATCTTGTGTGGCAGCATCATCGAGTCACCCTTGTCCAAAGCTTCCATTTTAAGTCATCCTTGCAGTCATGGAGTCTGTGTTGAGTTGCATTATCTACTATTACAATATTTCATCCATCTGTGTGTCGCATTCATCACATGTTTCCCATTTTGGCCTCCAGTCATACTATCCCTCATCCCCTCAAGATTTGAGCTAGTCGTTGGAAATTCAAACATGCTTTTTATGCTCTGACAATGGAAGTCACCTGTCTGCCTCTTAGTTCCTCTCCTTCCATCATAATCCATGTTGTTAGTCCATCAGTATCTCTACTATGATCCCTCATGCCTTAATTGAGGATTCCTCATTGCCTCAACTATGGCAGGCTCTATTCTTTTGACTTCCACATATTCATTCTAGAAGAATGGTCTAGAGGGAAGTGTGCCTTGGTTCCAGCTTTCATTATTTTTCGGTGCCTCGAATCAAGAAAAGGGAAGAAATATTTTCTGTTGACTTGGTTGTTTCTCACATGCTCAACCACAACTCATTATCGCATGATTAAGGATCATACACTTGATGTTCTGGTGGTCTATTTGATTGTACCAGTGATTCTCGGGTGTGTGAGAGATGTTTTGGACCTAATGAGGGGGTGGCCCTTCAAGTAGCCACCCACATGTTCGGATGACCTCAGGTTATGCTACAACCTCACATGTAGTTCTACAGATTTGATGGGTTCATTTTTAGCTGCTTGTAGCGCCCATAGCATGCATATCTCATTCAGATGATCCATTCAACTTTGCAGAGCCATTTCTTGTTCAGCAGAGCTTCTTTGGTTGTTATACCCACCCCCCCTCCCCATATCATATGGAGGGGCATTAATTATGTCTCATGTACTCATATGTTATTGTCTTTAGTCCATTTATTTATTTATTTTTATTTTATTTATTTATTTATTATTATTATTATTATTATTTCTATCACGCGCATTATCTATATGGGATCCATTGTATTATTTTCTATTTCATTGATGCTAGCATGTCATGTATTATATATCATAAATTTTGTAGCTCAGTCCCACATTACTGGGCTCACCATTATTCTTTGTAAGTAGTTATCTCGGTGGGTATGGGTATGCCTCCCTCATTGAGATCATGTACTCCAACATCAAAGGATACTTATGTTAGTTTGTAGGTCTCACCCCCTCAGTTATTATCCTCTCTCGTTTCGCTTCATTTATGTCTCTCTCTCTCTCTCTCTCCGACTCCCCTTCAGTGTCTATTGATTTTGTTCTTACAACGTACTTCAGTCATATGATTTTATCCTAACACTCGTACATTGGGGGGGAACTCATTATCACCAAAAATTGATCACCTAATAATTTCTATCTAGGTAGATCAATGTACACCATGTAAGATCAGTTTTACCATAGTAAAATATCTTTCACTATACGAAATAATTTAATAAACCATATTTTATTAAGTTATTTCTGGTTAAAATAGGAAACCCCATGAGGAATAATTAAATAAATCATTATTTATATGATTTTCCTCTAGGAATAATTAATTAAGCCACGACTTAACTAATATTCCTAGTCACATTTGACCCAATTATGAGAAATAACTATATAAATCATTATTTTTCTTTTTTTCTCTAGGAATAATTAATTAAATAATTATTTAGTTATTATTCCTTGTTAAATTTAACTAATTCACCTAGGAATAATTAAAAAAATGATTATTTGTTTATAATTCTTTAACCACATTCTTGAAATAAATAATAAATCATTTATTTGTTTATTATTTCTAAATAAATATATTTAACCAATTTAAATATATTTTCCTTGCAACAAAATACAATAAAATATTCCAAACGGTTAGATCTAGATTATGGCTAATAATATTTTATTATTCTCCATTTTCGAGGATAACTCAATATTTTGTTATAAATAGGATGTTTTTTCCATTCATTCTTCACTTTGATCATTCTCATTTTCATTTTCATTTTATTTTTCCATCTGAGCACCCACTTGAGTTCATCACATATTTTGGGTTTCCACATCATTGAAAAAGAGATAAGCACAGAGCTGAAGCATTGACAACATTCAAGAATCCATCTCATTGAGGGTGGCTAGTAGCATATACTTGTTTCCTTAACCAGGTGTTATATAATAGAAAATATCATTCTTTAAACTTGTCTTTTCCATTGGTTATTTAGAGTTATTTTTTTCATCTGTTACTATTTCCTTTTGTTATTTAACTACTTTTACTGCATAGATATAGGTTTTGCATGATTTTTTTAATTGTCTATTGCAAATATAAAGGGTTGAATAACCATTTCTATTGTTAGTGATATATTTCATCCATAGCTTAAGTAAGGTATTTTTGGTACACTTGCCAAAATATTTTACACTAACACTCACGAAAAGGAGCTCCTACACACCTTTATGAAGGCTGCAATCCTTCAAATACTTGTGGACCATTTTTCAAAAAAATTTAGACTAGATGCACTTTTCAAATAGTCATAACACAAACTCTAGGATACCTTCCATAAAAATTTCAACGGGACCCATATAAATCATAAACCCAATCAAACTGATGCATTGAATCCACGATATTTTCACACTACAAATCAACTGAAATGTGAAGCATCAAAACACTAAATGCAAAACCCAACCAGAAAAATTAAATATCAAATTATGTATGTGACTTTACTAAATAAGGCTCGTGTATATGCACTTTTTCACTGTATTACACCTCCGTACATATATTAGAGTACTGAGCACTGAATCATCAATCATTGAACCATACATAGATTATTTTATTAGTCACATATCACTTGAATCAATCACAGATTACTGAACAAAAACATAGATCACTATACTTCAACATCATTGCCAATCAATGTACCATTCATAATTTAACCGAGTCAACACTGTCAAATACATATCATCATAATAGAGACATCATCGATGCACAAAAAAAATTATAAAAAAACTAATAAAATATCATCAACAATTCATACTACAAAACCCTAATATGTGTACGTGTCTTTCATAAATAATACCAATGTATGTATGTGCTTACCATACACAACGACCATGTACAGATCTGCACAACTAAAAATTATGTCACATAATATATATGTAACCCAAAATAAAATATGCTTATGTACATGACTTAACCTAAGACAAACCTGCGTACATATTTGAAAACTTTCATTGTAAACACAATTTTCTTCTTTGAAACCCTTACTGTTAGAATTACATACATTATAATACTTCATTCATACCACAACATCATTATAATCACATACATATCATTTTGATCTACTATTCAAATCAATCAATAATATAAGTTAGCACACATTTAGATCTTTTAGATCTAAATCTTCTCCATGCTCACTGGTGCACACCTATTTTATATTAGATCACATATATAACACATTACTTTCACGCTTAACACCTTGATATCCATCTCTTTATATAGTATTTTCCTTAGCCAATACCTCAGGTAAATACCTTGGCTATGTTGTAATTATTCTTTGATGGAATTAAATAATGGTTGTTGCTCCAAATACTATGGACCAATACCATGGTAATGACCCCTGTTATCAAAATACCATGGTGTGGATTCTATACACGACTTTCACTCACAGGATCTACGTATGTACGTGAACTTACTTCTCAATATCCGCGTATACTTTTTCAATCATTACCCTTATCATTCATTTGTCTATAGTATTTCACTTTCCTGTTCATCACAGCTGTAGAATTTGTTCCAATCTTCATGACCGTCATGATATCATAATGTTGAAATATTTATCAAGTATGTTCCTATCAAGAAAAACACATTATCCATAATGCCAATAATATCCCCCTTTGGACATGATGGCAACCACTTTGGTGTTTTTTCATCACCTGTAAAGCCCTGTAAACACAATAACAAATGCTAAGACTTCTCACCAAGAATTAAACACCAAGCTTCTCTCCCCCTTTAACATCAAGGGAAAAGGGCTTACCAATGTTGAATGAGGGATTCTCTCCCTCTTTGTAGACATGATCATTGTTTAGCTGATTATGAAAATTGCATGTTGACCATGCTCCCCCTGAGCATATGCTAAAATATCTAAAGATTAAAAATATTTGATAACTCAACCAAATATGAAATTTCCTATTACCAATCAATCCATGATTTATCAATTACCCAACACTGTGGGTTTACATATTTGACTCAACATTACATCAATGTTGCAACATAATGGGATTACATACATGAATGTCTTTATTGCATCTTTACAATTACATAGCATGACTCAATAGCCCATACATGATTGAATATTACAATGATTACATCATGGGTATTTACATCACCTTTACATCAATGGATAGTTATTACATATATATAAAAAAACAGGACCTCAAAAATGAGGTTGTAGGATCATGATAATCTTCAACAATGACCATATACCATATAGGAACCTACACCATGAATATTTGATATGAATAATATAGAAGCAAAATGAACATCCTCATCAAGAAGTAATTTACATAAATGAAGCATCAATATCTTCATCATTATTAAATCGTATGAGACACATTCTCCTCATCAAACATGTCAATAGATCAACTTTATCATTTGGACTCCATGCCTCATTGAAAGAACAATGTTAAGTCCCTATATTAATAGTGTAGTCCCTTATTATGTTAGTGTATCCCCCTTTATTGTTATTTTTGTACCCATGTAACCCCCATATTGTTATTACTGTGCCCTTACATTATTATTGTTAGGTCAGCTAGGATTACATTGTGGCCCCATGGACTCCTATATATAGAAAGGAGGGTTTTTCATTTCTATCATCCAAGAATTTTTCATTTATGTAATGTATTGGAGGTTTCCCCCTCGAAGTGACTAATTTCTAAGGCGTTGATATCTATTTTCTTCTTTTTTTGGAGTTGGCTTCACAACATTTGGTATCAGAGCTTTGGATTCTAGGGTTTCGCTGCTCCAAACAGGTCATCATGGAATTTTCGCTATAATATTTTTTCTATGAAGGTTCAGAAGCTAAAATGTTTAGAGTATGAAGAAAAAATCCTGAGTAACATCTTCGCAAAATTTCAGAGCTTGGTTCGCAATATTTTCAGAGATATGATCTGTGGAAGTTAGGTCTTTTTGTGGGCTCCTGAATTTAACCTAAACAGGTCATCCTGGAAGTTTTGCTATAAATTTTGTTCTACGAGGTTTCAGAAGCTGAAATTTTCACAAAGAAAAGAAGAAACCCTGAAGAACCTCCTATACAAATTTTAGATCTTCGTTCGTAGTATTTTTTGAGATATGATCTGTGGAAGTTAGGATTTTTGCAGGCTCCCAAATTCCATCTCAAAGAGGTGACCGTGGGAAAAACGTCATAACTCTCTCTCTGAGTGTCGGATTGAGATTCTGTAAAAATTGGCCGCAAGTATGCGGACTTTGGTTTCTTTTCTATAAATTTTAGAGCCTAAGGAGGAAACAATGACACGTGGAAAGTTGTACAATTTCGCTCTACGGAACCAATCGTTAATTAGGTCATTATGGGAGATTGGACATAACTTTTCCTTGAAGAGTCCAAATCAAGTCAGAACTATGGCATTCAAAATAATATTCAGAGGGATACTTCAGAGAAAATTTTTAGTTATTTAGGCACATAGATAATTCAGTTTTAATATCAAGTTTCTCAAAAGCAAGAAAAAGGTGTGTATTTGGTCTTTTAAATTACATAAAGTTTGTTTGAAAAAGTAGTTTGAAGTGATTCGAAGGGCATATTTTAGAATTTTTATCAGTATTGGGTTCTATAATGCCTCAAAAAAATAATTCCATACCCATTAAGCCCTCAAAAATCTATACTATGATGCATGAAGAGGAAGAATTGCAGTATGAGATATCAAAATTACAGTACTAAGTGCAACAAATTTCGATCTTAAAAAGAGCAACCGAAGATGACATAGATGGTTTAAAAGTAGAAATGGAGGATAAGTTGGATGGTCTAAAGGATCAAATAATATCTAATATTGATGATAAATTAGTGGAATATCACATCAAGCATCAACAACAAGTTCTCCAACTCTCAAAGGATAACCTAACTTTGGTGCAGAATCTAATAAAACAACTGGAAGATCAACACCACATCGAAAGAAGTTCTGAATCAGTCACAGAAAAAATAACTCAACAAGTATGATCAATTTCAGAGTATCTCAACAAGTGGAAGAACTTTTCTATAGAAGATTCTAAATGGGAGGATGAGAATTTTATAGAGAAGCATCAAGAAATAATCAAGAGTTGAGGACAACACTTGTTTGAAGGAGAGGGGCATGTTAAGTCCCTATATTAATAGTGTAGTCCCTTATTATGTTAGTGCAACCCCCCTTATTGTTATTGTTGTACCCCTGTAACCCCCATATTTTTATTATTGTGCCCTTACATTATTATTGTTAGGTCGGCTAGGATTACATTGTGGCCCCATGGACTCCTATATATAGAAAGGAGGTTTTTGCATTTGTATCATCCAAGAATTGTTCATTTATGTAATGTATTGGAGGTTTCCCCCTCGAAGTGGCTAATTTCTAAGGCGTTGATATCTCTTTTCTTCTATTTTTGGAGTTGGTTTCACAACATAATCAATCCATGATTATATCAATTACCCAACACTATGGGGTTACATATTTGACTCAACATTACATCAATTTTGCAGCATAATGGGATTACATAAATTAATGTCTTTATTGCATATTTATAGTTACATAGCATGACTCAATAGCCCATACATGATTGAATATTACAATGATTACATCATGGGTATTTACATCACCTTTACATCAATGGATATTTATGACATATATATATAAAAGTAGGACCTCAAAAATTAGGTTGTAGGATCATGATAATTTTCAACAATCACCATATACCATATAGTGTAATATCCCTTTTCCAGGATTGCTCATAAAACATGCATAAAAAACGCATTTCCAGCAACAAATGTAATAAAACAATGAAATGGACTCTTGGATCCCATATATTAATCAATATACATTCTAAATCCAAGAATAGAGCTAAAACAAATCAAACTAGGTGGGCTAAACAAACCTCCCACACTAGTGTAGCTGAAAATGGTGAAAAAACCCAAGACTGCAAAATGCCGGAGTAGTTGCTCAAGGGATTGCGCAGTATAAGAGAGGGTTTACACATAAAATGATAGGAGAATCATATATATACTCATATATTGATAAATAATGCTGTAGTACAAATATCTAATCTCCTATACAAAGTAGAAGATAACCCGGCAAGGGTTTCTTGTCAAACACTCTATATATAAAATGTGATATTCAGAAAATGACTGAATAATCACTGCAACACTAAATTAAATGAGTGGAAAAGGCTGAAATATGTATTTCTAATGTATATCCCTCAATTTCTTTCTCCCATGAAAGGATGAACCTCTTAATCACAAGGAAACACTGCAACGAAGCCACCAAACCATGCAATGAACACTACCTCCAAAATAACGTACTCCCTAGCAGAAACAGTGCTGGGAGGGTATGAGAAATGTGTGTTCTGACACCACAGATCTGAAATATGCTCCGGAGCACTCCAAACATATCTCTCAAGTGAAGGAAATCTTCCTCTAATGAGAAATTAGCTCAGAAGCCGAGATTTCAATCCCTTCCACTGCTGCACCCAGCAACACTACATAATCTCTGGCAAAGTTGTGCTGATGAATATGGCTAAATCTTGGCCTAAAAACATGATGTGGAATGATGAATAAAAACTCTCCTAATGAGCTCCTCAAAGGAAAGAGGTGGGATTCCTGCCCGAGAACACCCAGTGCTAAACAACATTGCAACTTTGCTAAGCAGCAAAGCAGCAACAATTCTTGGCAGCCAAGAATAATAATCTACAACATGATGAATAATGCTGCCATCCTCTTCCTTAAATAAGATATGATTTTTCTTTCCCTTGGCCCCACTCACTTAGGTTACTTCTAACCCATGTTACATTTCCCTCCAAAATTGTGTTATCCATCCTAGGATTCCTCCTCCACTAAAACTGTGATGTTGCTTGGTCAAAGCAGCTTCATTTTAACCTTGTTCACACATGGAGGTGTTTTATTAGGCTAGAAATAATGTATCATTTCACACTTGGAGTGTTTCTATCCTCCTTAGGAGACTTATGGGATTTTCTACCCATTTATTTACCGGCTACAACTGCTACTAACTCTAATGTTCCATTTAGCTTGGAAGCTAAAATTTTGGGAACAATTGAACTTCTCCATCAACTGTAAATATGCATCAAAGTGCATAGAAGAGAAGTCCTCATGTGCTGCATGTAGCAGCTTCTCCTTGAGACTAGAAGATCTAGTCAAGAAGATCCTGCCATAGGAATAGATGACCACATCTTCTACCATGTATCTGTCAACTCCATCCGAGTCATCAAGAATCATGCATGCACCAAGATCCTTGGAGTACTCTACCAAAAGCTGAGATCTCCAATAAGGATCAATCCTCCTCAGTGACAGCGCTGGTGATTTGGCATGTGAAGCTCCACTCATGTTGTTTCCTGCTACTTTGACATCACCCATGCCAAAGTTCTCTTCCAAACTCTTCACCTCTCCAAAATCCAAGAGTAGTGAACCCAAAGACAAGACATCCCTCATCAACTGAAGATCAGGTGGCCTCCTAGGTGGAATGCCTCCATGAAGTGAGACATCAATGTCAAGAGTAGACTGCATAGGTGATTGGGAAATCTTTCCCCTTCTTCTACAACGCAAATCAATCTGCCTCTTCCTTGAATTGGCTCTCTGAAATAGAGAAGGGTGTATGCCTCTCATCAACTGATGCTTCTCTTCCTCCTTTCCTCCTTCTTCCAGCTGCAATGCTGCACAATCATGTTGCTCACTGATTGTGCTTGGACCTCTATGTATAATATCCTGGGGAACTTATTTCAAAGATACAAGAATCCCTCTTGTGGGAGAATGTGCTCCTCCCTCCTCTTCATGAGGCACTGGATGTGCTCTAGATGTGACAGCATTGTTGCCCTCTTCTCCATCAATGTGTGTAGGAAACATCTCAATAATTGGATCCCTTTGTGAAAATGTAATCCCCATGCCCTCTTGTTCAAGAATATGAACTGGAATTTTTGCTTCCAACAATGTATAACACAAGATATCAACTCCTCTCATGGCTTTCTGAAATGGAGTTTCATCCATCACATGCAAGGGTTTTTTTTTCTCAAGTTTTCCTTACTCATGTGTCTTAGGAAGTTTTTGAGCAAACCTCTCCATCAATGTTTTTATGAATCTTGCAAAAGAGAAAGTATTGGCATTCTTTAAGGAACAAGATTCAAAAATCCACCATGCATGAGCCTTACCTTTGATATGCAGCGCTGCAACTCTGATAGCTTCATCTCCGGGAATATGGTGCAGCTGCAAATAGGATTTTAGCTCCTTCACCCAAGCTCCAACTGAACATGTAGGTGATCCAGAAAAAGTAGATAGAAGAAATCTATCTTCATCCTACTGCTGGCTCTTCTCCATCTGGATCTTGAAAAACTCTTGGAAACCAGTATGATCTCTAAACCTCTCAGTTTGAGATTCATATTCCCGCAACAAATCACTAAGTGTCATTGTCTTAGGCATTCTTTCTCTTCCCATCCATCTCAGGATAGCTCTGGGCATTTGACTACGCTATGCATCATGGAGTGCAGTTGCATGCTCACACTCACCATGTGAAAATCTATATTCAGATCTATATTCAACCTTTTTTCGATATTTCATCTCCAATCTCATTTTCTTCAGCTCTCCTTGAAAGCTCTTCATAGATTTTGGAAGAAGCCTTGTGAGCTTGTCTTCCTTTCTCTCTACACATACTGAAGCTTTCTAGCTTCAATCAATCTCTCCTTATTTTGATATCTGGATCTCATAGGCTGTGCTAGATATCTTTCTTTGACACCACTATAATATCCCTTTTCCAGGATTGCTAATAAAACATGCATCAAAAATGCATTTCCAGCAACAAATGTAATAAAAAAGTGAAATGGACTCTTGGATCCCATATATTAATCAATATACATTCTAATTCCAAGAATGGAGCTAAAAAAAATCAAAATAGGTGGGCTAAACATACCTCCCACACTAGTGTAGCTGAAAATGGTGAAAAACCCCAAGACTGCAAAATGCTGGAGCAGCTGCTCAAGGGATTGCGTAGTCTAAGAGATATTTTACACATAAAATGATAGGAGAATCATATATCTACTCATATATTGATAAATAATTCTGGAGTAAAAAGACCTAATCTCCTATACAAAATACAAGACAACCTTGCAAGGGTTTCTTGTAAAACACTCTATATATAAAATGTGATATTCAGAAAATGACTGAATAATCACTGCAACACTGAAGTAAATGAGTGAAAAATGCTGAAATATGTCTGATCTGATGTATAACCCTCAAGGTCTTCCTCCCATGAAAGGATGAACCTCTCAATCACAAGGAAACACTGCAACGGAGCCACCAAACCATGCAATGGACACTGCCTCCAAAATAATGCACTCCCTAGCAGAAACAACACTGGGAGGGTATGAGAAATGTGTGGTATGACACCACAAATCTTAAATATTCTTTGGATCTCTCCAAACAGATCTCTCAAGTGAAGGAAAGCTTCCTCCAATGAGAAACTAGCTTAGAAGCCGGGATTTCAATCCCTTCCACTGCTGCACCCAGCAACACTACACAATCTCCAGAAAAGTTGTGCTGATGAAGATGGATGAAGCTTGGCCTAAAAAAATGATGTGGAATGATGAATACAAACTCTCCCATTGAGCTCCTCAAAGGAAAGAGGTGGGATTCCCACCCGGGAACACCCAGTGCTAAACAGCACTACAACTTTGCTAAGCAGCAAAGCAGCAACAATTATTGGCAGCCAAGAATAATAATCTACAACATAATGAATAATACTGCCATCCTCTTCCTTAAATAAGATATGGGTTTTCTTTCCCTTGGCCCCACTCACTTAGGTTACTTCTAACCCAAGTTACATTTCCCTCCAAAATTGTGTTATCCATCCTAGGATTCCTCCTCCACTAAAATTGCGTTGTTGACTTGGTCAAATTAGCTTCATTTTAACCTTGTTCACACATGGAGGTGTTTTATTAGGCTATAAATAATGTCTCCTTTCACACTTGGAGTGTTTTTAGCCTCCTTAGGAGACTTATGGACTTTTCTACCCATTTATTTACCGGTTACAACTGTTGCTAACTCTAACGTTCCATTTAGCTTGGAAGCTAAAATTTTGGGAACATTACATATTGGAACCTACACCATGAATATTTGATAGGAATAATATATAAGAAACATGAACATCCTCATCAAGTATTTAATTTAGATAATGAAGCATCAATATATTCATCATTATTAAATCATATGAGACACATTCTCCTCATCAAACATGTCAATAGATCAACTTTATCATTTGGACTCCATGCATCATTGAAATAACAACAACATATATATCTCCAACAATAATAGTAGAAATAGAAAATATATAGAACAAGACATGCTTGAAACCATAATGCCAAGGTAATAATAACATCTCCCCTTGAACCAATATACTGTAGCAAGCCAATTTCATAAACATAAATAATGAATGCGTATAGGAGGTTCCCCCTGAATCTGAGCCATTTTGTATCAATAACCTAGATGTATATGCATCTGTCTAACACAGAAACCTCGTAGATATGTGACTGACCTTCACATTATCCATGTATATAAATTAAATTGTAGTGACTTACAGTCACATGTCCCCCTAAACATGACATACCTGTTAGAATAATTATTAGAGTGATGAAGTAGGAATTATTCCTAATTTATGCCTGAGATATTCAAAAAAATCATGGGCAAGTGGTTTCATAAATATATCTACAACTTGTTCATTTAAAGGAACATACTCTAGTTTTACCTTTTGTTCAAGCACTGACTCTCTCAGAAAATGATATTTGATTGGAATGTGTTTGGTTTTTATAGTGCATGACAGGATTCTTAGAGACACTTATGGCACTATTATTGTCACAGAGAATAGGTATAGGCTCAGGATAAGTGACTAATATGTCTTTCAGTGTTTCGATCATCCATAAATGTTATGTACAACAAGATGAAGAAGCAACATATTTCGTGTTAGCAGTAATAAAGCGATGGAGCTTTGTTTCTTGTTGAACCATGAAACCAAGTGGGGTCCCAAATAAAATTCTCCTCCACTAGTACTCTTGTGATCATCAATATTACCTTCTCAATCTGCATTTGTCTAAGAATGAAGTGAAAAGCATGATTTTTTGGATACCATATACAAAAATCTTGAGTTCCTTGTAGATACTTGAATATTCTCTTAACTACTTCGAGATGATTTTCTTTAGTATTTTCTTGAAATTGTCCAACAATTCCAACTACAAGCATAATGTATGGTCTTTTTCATGTAAGGTAGAGCAAGATTACGATCATAGATCTATATTTTGGTTGATCGACTGAAGGAGAATCATCATTTTCACTAAGATTGCATCATGTTACCATTGGTGTGCATACAATCTTGCAGTCTACCATTCCATGTTTATTCAAAATCTACTTGAGGCATTTGGCTTGAGAAAGAAATATACCATTCTTAGTTTGTTGAACTTGAAGACCAAGAAAATATGTTGGTTCACCAAGCAAAGACATCTCAAATTCTTGCTGCATAACTGAAGCAAATTCTTGACTCGTATATTATACATTACTTCCAAATATGATTTCATCAACATAAACAACATCATGGGTCAAAGCCCCCAATGTATTTTAATGGGTCAATGGGTAGACCAAGAGTCCGAAAACCACAGTTTGCGAACCATAGGATAGCACATGCTAAGATGCTATAAGTAGATGGATAGATCAAGTCTATAGGTAGGCTCAGATTAATTGATGTTGATTGTGAAATATTGAGATCTGTTTTGGGTTGTATTTGGGTAAGGACTCTGGCTGGCTATGTGCACAGAGATCCTCAGTCCCATTGTGTGCAAACCTTGATGGTTGTGTGTGCGGGTTGGGAATTGGGTATGTAAGTTGATTTTGGAAGCTAATGAATGATAAATATATTTGATCATATCTCTATGTTATAAGAAATAGTTGTCTTTATGGTATTATGGTGATTCTGTCTATTGATTAATATTTATGCACACATGGATGCAGAGGTGCTACTGAGATCTGATTAGTAATAGTTGCTTTATTTACGCTATTTGTGGGTTTATGAGCTTCGTATTCTATAAGTATATATTTAAAGGTTATGCCATAATATTTCTTATGTAAAAATATGTTAGATCTTAACAAGGCTGCCTCCATTAACCCTTTTTATCTCAAGGTGCAGAAACCTGGTTCCAGCACCCTCCCATACTACTTCAGGTGAGACCTTGGCCTGCGTAAGCAGGTCATTGCCGAAAGGGCTAGTAGTATAGGGGTTTGTTGGCAAACCTTAAATACCAAACTAGGGTCATGACCCCTCAAGCCAACAAATGGTTTTGTTGCTAGGATCGGGAGAATTTTGAGATAAATTAGGTAATGCCACAAGGTCATTGGTGGCCTAAAAAGTCTGAGCTTGAAGACTGGTTCGAGAAACAGATCCAGGAATTTTACTTAAAAGAGAATCAAAGTACAAGGTTGACTGTTGAAGAGTGGAAAAATAAGTATATCTTTATAGAAGTATATGATGTTTTCTTTGTAACCTTCACACACAAACTACAAGAGTGGTTAGCAAGGTTAACAGAGTTCCAGACATGTGGGAAAGACGATCAGGTTACGCAGTGGACTCCTAAATTGATCCGATAGTTGGAGAGGGCTGATAACAAAATCATCCGGACTATAGATCACTAGGTGGATAGTGTTCTGGGAGGATTTGTAGCATAATTCTCAGTTGATCAATTTGTATCTTATTCTAAAGCTAAGCGGAGGTTATTCTAAGGGTTCCGAGGTAAGTTTTTGCAAACATTTCCACTACTAATTAAGATACTATTTTGTGAAAAAGGTGCTTTTTTCAGTCACACCAAGTGAATGGCCTACGATCAGAACAAAAGTACAACACAAAGTGGTAAATATTAGAGGGTTACTCAAGAAGTGGAAAAATTGGTATATAGTCCCTTGAGAGAGCCACCTACACACACAGAAACTATTCCTTCAGTTACCCCACCATTGAATCCATGGAAGGGAAATAATTCTCCTACCCCTCTACCACCACCAGAATACGATATGGCCACACACATGAAGCTACCTACCTTTAAGGGTGTGGGGGATGAGGACATGGACCGATTTTGGTTTTTGGCAGAATTAGTGTGGACTACGCAGAATTTTGCTAGCAATGTTGTAAAAATATTGTAGCTATCCCTAGCCTTTGAAGGAAGGGCCTTGGATTGGTTCATTGTGTACATGGGCCAATGCATAGATCTGTCAATACAAGAAATTAAGGATGCCCTAAAATAGTAGTTTCAGACGCCTATGTCCTATGCTCAACTGGTGATTGACTTGAAAGATTTTAGACAGGGATCTACAGAGTCGGTATGGGAGGCTAATTAGCAGTTGAAGAAGGTTATCAGGTATGGATATTTTAAGTAAAAATATAGACAACACAAAGAATGGTCCATTTCCATGTTATTACTACACTTGTGCGAGCCTACGGGCTAGCAGATGATTGACACACAAGGAAAGGCCGTGGAAATTGCCGTGAAGCTAGAAGTTGCATCGAGGGACAATGCCTAGTTTGGGGTGTCGCAGATCTAGGGCCAATTGGAGGTGATGCACTTGGAAATCTAGAATCTACAAAAATAACAAAGAAAAGAAGTGAGCACAAAAATTTGGTGCATACGATGCAGGGTGTCGGGCCACACCAAGGATCAGTGCCCTCTACTATTAGACTACATGCAGGTTGGGGGACCTAACCCATTATGCCCCAAAGAAGTTACGGGACCAAGTACCTCCATGTTATGGTGCGCTGACTGTCGAATAGTCGGATTACACGATACAAACCACCACCCCCAACTTGGTGCCTATGTCCTAGAATTGAAGCAGCAGTGGTGCAAATTCTGCTTGTCTGTAGGACATGATGAGCACAACTGTTGGACATTTGATCTGATGATTGATAGAGGAAACTTGTATAGGGTGCAAGCTTACCCTTCATCACCATTATCTCCCTCTAGGTGAGGAGGCTCCCTGGTAAGATTCCGAGGAGGGGGGAGAGGTGGAAGCACAGGTCGGGGAAGAGGACAATTGATCTATTATAATTGTGGGGAGGTGGGAAACTTTGTAAGGGACTGCCCAAACTCTCCACGATAGTCTTGCAGATATTGCAGGAAGTTGGATCATGTGATCAAAGGTTGTCCTGTACTGATATCAAAGATGCAGGAAAAAGAACAAACGTTGATGCAGAATGTATAAAGGGTTAAGGCGGAAATTCACGATGAGGGACCCAATGTTAACATAATTATGCGTAGTGGCATGGCCACGGGAGGAGATGAGGAGAAAGCCAGAGCTCAACCACTGATCAGGAAAGCCGCTGACAAAAAGGAAAGCCTAGACTTATAGAAGGAGAAAGCTACCTTCCTTGAAGCTAGAAAATAATTTTCCAAAAATGAGTCATCTACCTCAAAGGCTCCAAGAGATCTTAGAGCAGACGAAGAGGTGAGGTCATTCCTACAAGAATGTATGAAGTTACTACGCAACCATAAGGCAGTAGAGAACCTCCAAGCATTGATAGGCAGCTACACAGAAAATATTTCCCCACCAACGGAAGAGATGTCAGCAAACTTTATAAACATAAGAAGAGAACAGGTCGGGAAATGCGGCTCACTACCCAGATTGGAGATTATGACATGTATCAGGTAATCCTGAATTTAGGATCCGATGTGAATGTCCTACCTTAATAGACTTGGAAGAGGATGGGGGAGCCCAAGCTAGAATGGTCTACTATACAGCTATGCATGGCTAACCAAAGAAAAGATCATACTGCTAGGAAGGCTACCAAATATTATGGTAGACATCGCGGGAGTTAAGGTATATGAAGATTTTTAGGTAATTCAAATTTTAGATGATGAGGACCCTTAACCTACGCTATTAGGAATTGATTGGGCCATAGACATGGGATGTATTATCAATTTAAAAAGGCGAAGCATGGTTTTCAAGAATGGAGGTACACGAGTGATATTCCCTCTAGATCCAGCTGAGGGAGAATGGTACACAGAAATGGTGCGTGAAGGGGATGAAATTGATCACATTTAAAAGCTAACAGCCCACGATGATGATTGGATTAACCCTACAGCTGATGGCATGCTCCGTTGGGAGAAGGAAGCAAAGGTCTCTCTGACTCCGATGGTGAGATAGAGAAGTGGCAAAGCTAGTTGCATGACGTATCTGCACTATGATGCCTGAAGATCACAAAGATCTTATGATGTATCTCCTCAGAGGTAAGAGAGCTACCCTATTTTGATGATTCTAGTAGTGTTCAGGATTTTCTTAGAGCATTCGAAGAAGAAGTCGCAAGGGAACGAAGGATGTGGGCGCTTAACCCAGCTATGTGTGAAACCCCTGCGTGGTGGTGGGAAACTCATAAGGGGACATTCTAGGAGTGGGAGGAATATCACAGAATGTTTATCCTATGATTCAAACCTCTGGTTAACCTACCCATGGATATTTTCCTCAGTCGAGAGGACCCACGCAAGAACTTGTCTGTATGAATGGAAGTATGGTGCGAAAGGACTTGGGAAGAATGGGTCCACATGTTTATCCATGCCTTAAAACCGATCCCCACCATGTGTTATTTGGATGCAGAGCTGCATTAGCGCACTTGCCACTAGGACACCATGAGGGAGGATCTTTGGGGGACGTTCGGATTGGTAGGGAGGACTAAGAAATTAGACGAAGCCGTACAAGACATAGATGCTCTAGTATTTGATGAATCGTGCCCTCACATAGATTGTGGGGAACCAGCTTGGGATGCGCAGGAATGGATGTGCAAGCATGATATGCAGGACTGGCAGTATGGGTGTGTACAAGATAGGCGCAATTGTTGCACACAATGGACAAAACTATTCATTTGAACAGCGCGGGCACATGGAAAATTACGCTTCCAGTTTAATGAAGCTGGTAACTACAAATTAATGTGGTGAGTTACGAGGACTTCTTATTGTTCCCATAATGATGAAAGGAAATTAAGGATCCGTCGGCCACTTCTCCCTCGTGGAAGCTATAATATTGGAGTTGTTTGTTTTACATGATTCAATTACTACTCAAGCTTGTCACACCCTGGCCACTTGTGTATATACCATTGTTTATGTCTACCTGCCATCTACATGCCTAAGCAAGCTCCGATGTCTGACAACAGCCACGCTAAATTCATCTTTCAAGAAAGGATGACTGCTAACAATTCAAATGCGCCTTCGCCAAAGTCAACATCCAAGGAAATAGGCTCTGATGAGGTCTGAGAAGTCACCCCTGCAGCAAAATAAATTGGCTTGACTTCAACTCTTTGAAAGGGAAAGGGAAAGGAAAAATAGAAGAAATGAGCTGGTGGAAAGCCTCGTACTTCCCCTCGAATTCACCACTCCCCCCGGAAGGCGCCTAAGAAGAAATCACCCACTACACTCCCACACCCGATGGCGCTCACAGGCAAAGGCCTCTACGCAACTCCACTGACCTGGTTTCCCCCTTATGATCAGTCGTGCAGAATAGAAACCCATATGCCCAATGTGGATGTCATTCGTTCCTATCTTCAGATGCCTCTAGTCCCTGAAGAAGTGCCCCAACGGGGAGATATGTTCAGACAGATTCCCATCATAAAGTTCAATGACCATGACTTGGGAAACCTAGATGCTTTCCCTTCATTAGCTCCACAATTTTACTTGGAACAGGTGGTCGAAAACGGTGTACTCAAAGTCGAGCGAATGGTTTGGGTCAAGGGATTAGCCGAGGAAGGAATCTTGAACTTGTTGTGCCTCCCCCACTTTGGTCATTACAACATAATTAGCCTCGTCATTTGAAAACTATTGGCACTTGTCCATGATGGATGCTTGTGGCTCCAAGGCCACATATCGATCAGTGTTGCACTCATTCACCGTATTAGAGGCCTCCCTATGCACTGGTCCAACCCTAGGGATAGAACGGGAAATAAATTTGAGCACCATATTGTTGAAGTTGTCTGGAAGAGGTACAATTTTGAATGAAACAAGCAAGGCTTCTTGATTGATACCATCAATGGCCCAGGGACATGCATGGGCACTTTAATTCTTGCCTACAAATTGATTCGGAAATGTTATGCCACAATTGTCCCTGCTCACATAATTCAAGTTGTTGGCCAGTGTGAAAAAGGATTCTACTATAATTGGTTCCAGTACTTGGTTGAATAATTTATCGACAATGTGCGAAGGCTTAGGAATAGGGAAAAGCTTTCTACTACTCATGACTGATCCTTCTAATCATCTTAGTCGCTTGGGAGACCCCGGAAGAAGTGGTATTCCCCCCTCTTGAGCCTATTATGTGCGAGGGGATGCAGTTTTCCAACCTATGGGAATCAAAGGACCCCAAACAGGTTGAGTACAACAAGTTTGTAATATTCCCAAATATTTGGAATATTAGAGTCCTTGTTTTTCTTAATGAATTAAGTAAATAAAGGGTGGAGGGACCCACAATCCTCAATAAGAATAAATAGCCACTTTATGTGTGTGAATGTGGATTAACTTAGCCTATATCTACAAAAAGAGGCAGTTGAGCAACTACTAATGTGAATGATATTGGAGATCATGTCTCATTTAATGAGAAAGATCATGGAGGGTTGATTCAGTCAACTAAGATCTTCAGGATTTAAAACAAAGGATCATTAAGAATTCATGATCAAGTGATGGAGGATCATATGCAAATGAAGCACACATGATGGAGGAGGTGTACATTGCACCTAGACTATTTGGTTGATTTGATCAAACAGTGCAGTCCCACTTGGAGGGTCTTGTCCACATGAGACTGCACAGTTGATATTAAGGCCAAGGCTTGAGGGTGCTCAATCATTATAAAGGAGATGAAGGCAAAGGTGAAAGGCATATTGGATTATTTGATGTATGATCTTTTAGATCTGGAATTGTCAAGTGACATTCCACTGCATTCTTGGGCTTTTTAGCAAAGATTGCAGGTGTTGTTTAGAAAAGTGTGTTCCCGGGTCGAAATCCCTCCTCTTTCTTTGAGTGATCTCTAACTAAGAGGTTTGTACTTAATTATTCATCAGTCTTTAAGTGCCATTTCCTTTTTCTACTTTCTTCAGAATATTCATGTTCAAAAATCTGTAGATTTCTGAAGATCAGTTTGGAAGGTGGAAGTTGTCTTCAGTACTTCAGCTAGAGAACAAGGTGAGGGATTATTCCCATCACTTGGGCTTATAGATCAGCACTCCTTGAGCCACATTGCAAATCTAGTATCACGCCAAAATTTATTGACCTCCTAGTAGCAGTATTCCCTTCAGGAATAACGCTACCCATATTGTAGTTCTGAAAGGAGGAAGGAAGTTGCTAGTACTTCAGCTACAAATCTAGTGGAGGATCATTCCTCCACATTTCCATCAGTATTACCATCAACCTGGAGTTTATTGCAGCATATTTTAGCAGGCAGAAGGCCTCTCTTTCCCTCACAGCACAGTTTTCAGAGGTAGTTGTGTTGGAGCAGCTGCAATCATCTTTTGGAGGATTAAGAATCTAGATCTAGAGCTTCTAGCTCATAGATCTGAGGAAGTTATCAAACCTTCAAGAATAGATCTGATCTGAGCACACATTTCAGCCATCTCTTCTTTAGATCTGTATTTCCTAGCAGATCAAGGATCAAACCCTGGGGAGGCGACTTTTCCAAAGTTGCATATCTGGAAAATCCTTTCTGGGTTATCTTGGGAATCCATCACATTGGCCAGATCTTGAATCTTGGCATCATCAGAGCTCTAGTTTTGAGTAAATCTACATTTCTCTTTTCAGCCTGCAACCACATGTTTATGTTCTGCTGAAGAGACAGCGTAGTATTTGCTGCAAATCCTCAATAGTTACACTGTACCTGCTCTATACATGTTTCCGAGGTGATCCTAGCTCATCTTCTTGGCTAGATCTACCTATATCTTGTATTGTTGTAACTGAATCATCTCCAATATAATAAAATGGCTTAGCTCTTTCTGCATATTCTGATTTGTACTTAGATTTATTATTTATCTTGCTGTAATTTCTTATATTGTGTGAAGTATTACTACATTCTCCCTTTTTGGGATATTATAGTGGTATCAAAGCATGATCTTTGGCTCAGCTTGTGGACACTTCATCTTGTGCATTAAAAGAAGAACAAATAGATGAGATGTATCATGGAGAATGAGAAATATATCACTCCTTTCTTCAGATCCATGCAATATCTATCCAAGGAGGTCAATAAAATGAAGGAGGAAGAACAGAGAGAAGATCCAAGAAGAATATGTGATGAGAAAGGTACTTCCCATCAGCAGCAAAGAAGACTGGAGAATACTAGATCTCCTCACAGATCCACTATGCCCACTTTCTTTGAAGAAGGTGAGAGGTATATAAGTGAAGAAAGGAATGAACTTGAGACTCATGAGACTCTCAATCTATATCTTGAAGAGTACAAAGCACAGTCTAGAGCTTCCAAGGATAAGCTAACTCTCCAACAATTCTTCCAGATTAAAGAAGAAAGAGGATTCTATAGCAGCAATAGAAGGGAAAGGCATAATAGATTCTATTTTCCTACATTTGATGGATCTTCCTCAAGCAATGTCAAATCTTGGAGGAGGGAGTTAGATTCATTTTTTGAGCTACATCTTGTGGCTAAAAAAGAGGTTGTTCAAATTGCAGCACTTCATCTCTTAGATGAAGCAGAAGATTGGTGGTTTGGACACATAGAGCATGCAAAGGTGACCAAGTATTCAGATTTCTTTCATAAGTTGAAGGAGAAGTTTGATGTAGGGAATGTCAATCTTGTCACTCTAGATAAGAGGCCAAAACTTTCACCACCTGCTACAGAAGTACTTGTATCTAGAGAAGAGACACTTGCATTTTTGCAAGGTAGTCTTGAGCTCTTGACATATGGATTCCCATGCATGGATCAGGAGATGCATGAGGAGGAGTAGGAAGATACTAGCATTGGTAGATTTGAAGAAAAGAGGCTATCACTCTTACTAGCAGTTGGAGATAGTATTGTCCTAGTTGGAGAAACTTTTGTGTTCTGTCAAGAGGTTCCCACATATCAGTTAATCCAAGGTATGCATAAAATTTCAGCACATATGGTTTCAAGATCAATGCATAACCAAGGGTTAGAACAAAATGTTGATTTGAAGTAGAGACATTTCACAGCACAGAGGACCCTTGATCTAATCAAGGAGGAGACTGAAAACTATCCCTGTTCATCATTGTTAAGCTACATTCAACCCTTTGATTTGAGATGCAGATTTTCAGAAAATGGGATTAGCATTATCCTGTGCACAATGACTGATTGTGAGATCAATGTTGTAACTTGCTTTGAGACAGTGCATGTATCACCCTGCAGATCTACAGCACTGTCACTTAGTATTTGTGATAAAGAAAGGGCTTCATCATTCTTGGAGAATTCTGGAGGTAGCTTCACTCATGGAGCAATGGAAGCAAAGATGACAAATGGTAGACATCTTGAAATGAGAAACCTTTTCTCCCTTCTAGATGACCCTTTCTTAATGAGCCTTTCACTACTCAAAGAGAAACTTCTACTTGCAGCAAATCCAAAACTTATTTGGTTTTGGAGGGCCTTTGATGGAGAGAGAATCTCATTAAGAGATATCATTAGAGATGCATTTCAACATTTCAGGAAATGAAAATTTCTTCAAAAATTTTGGAAGGATGGCATTCTACAAAGGGAGGATGCCATGATTATGCAGTACCTCATTCATCATCCACATGGGAGTGAATGGGTGAGGATGATAAGCAAGGGGTTGCAAAACCACTTGCATATTTGTATGAGCTAACATGCTTGGTTACGCTGGTTTCCATTGGGAGATTGATGTCACTCTCCAAAGGCACCTATTCTTCTGATCCATGCCTTGAAAAACACATAGGAGATGAGGGAGGAGGCATGGCTATGCTGGTTACTCTTGGGTGAGTATGGATACCACCCAATAGTTCATGATTTTCTGATTCATGCCTTGTGTATCAATGATAGTATGCAGCAAGAGGAGGCATGTTCATTTTGGTTTCACTTGAGAGAGTGTGGCCACCACATGACATATCCTATGTCGATGTGTTTGGTATTATGTAAAATTTGGCATAATAATCTCATGATGTGCATTGATGATGTTTCTTTGTATTGGGCTGATGTGACATCTCATATGTCTATTATTATTCTTTTGCTTCATGATGCACATGAGGAGGAGAGAAGTTAGCAAGATCTCTTGTTGCTTTGGTTTCTTATGGGGGATTTTGGCTTGACCATCTTACATGGAGGAGATGGAGGGTGGCAGCAAAGGGCCTTACTCCGGTGGTTATTGTTAGGAAAATATGGTTTGACATCTTTGTCTACCCATATTACTTCTTCCCTTCTTCTTTTGCATAACTTTGAAATGATGAAGTTTGGATCCAACAAGGCTAAGTATGGGAGCATATCAATGCTCAATCTAGTTCATGAAACATGGGATGAAGGAATGTATGGTATGATGAATGTTTTTCTTTGTGGAAAGAGCTACTTTATTTTATGTCTCTCACGTATTGTTGATGATCATATGGTTGTCAATTGGTACTTCATGATGGAAGGAGGACATCTAACCAAATAGTTGGAGGTCATTCTTTATGTTTTTAAAAGAAAACTTTGGAACCAAACATACATAGCCTATTGCAGCAAATGGAGGAAGCCTCCCTTATGTGGATGCCATATGGAGGGGAATATATGGCCTTGCATCTACTTTTGGAGTTGCTTGAGGACAAGCAACATTTTGTCGGGGGGGATTGTAATATTCCTAAATATTTGGAATATTAGAGTCCTTGGTTTTCTTAATGAATTAAGTAAATAAAAGGGTGGAGGGACCCACAATCCTCAATTAGAATAAATATCCACTTTATGTGTGTGAATGTGGATTAATTTAGCCTAGATCTCCAAAAAGAGGCAGTTGAGCAACTACTAATGTGAATGATATTGGAGACCATGTCTCATTTAATGAGAAAGATCATGGAGGGTTGATTCAGTCAACTAAGATCTTGAAGATGTCAAACAAAGGATCATTGAGCATTCATGATCAAGTGATGGAGGATCATGTGCAAATGAAGCACACATGATGGAGGAGGTGTATTGCACCTAGACTGTTTGGTTGATTTGGTCAAACAGTGCAGTCCCACTTGGAGGGTCTTGTCCACATGAGACTACGCAGTTGAGATTAGGGCCAAGGATTGAGGGGACTCAATAATTATAAAGGAGATGAAGGAAATGAAGAAAGGCATCTTGGATTATTTGATGTATGATCTTTTAGATCTGGAATTTTCAAGTGACATTCCACTGCATTCTTGGGCTGTTAGCAGAGATTACAGGTGTTGTTTAGCATAGGGTGTTCCTGGGCGGGAATCCCTCCTATTTATTTAAGTGATCTCTAAGGAAGAGGTTTGTACTTCATTATACATTAGGCTTTAAGTGCCATTTCCTTTTTGTACTTTCTACAGAACATTCATGTTCAAAAATCTAGAGATTTCTGAAGATCAGTTTGGAAGGTGGAATTTGTCTTCAGTACTTCAGCTAGAGAACAAGATGAGGGATTATTCCCATCACTTAGACTTATAGATCAGAACTCCCAGAGCCACATTACATATCTGGCATCAGGCCAAAATTTATTGACCTCCTAGCAGCAGTATTCCCTTCAGGAATAACACTGTCCATAATGCAAATCTGAAAGGAGGAAGGAAGTTGCTAGTACTTCAGCTAGTAATCGAGTGGAGGATCATTCCTCCACATTGCCATCAGTCTTACCATCAGACTGGAGTTTATTGAAGCATATTTCAGCAGGCAGAAGGCCTCTCTTTCCCTCACAGCGTAGTTTTCAAAGGCAGTTGTTTTGCAGTAGCCGCAATCATCTTTTGGAGGATTGAGAAGCTAGATCTAGAGCTTCTAGCTCATAGATCTAAGGAAGGGATCAACCCTTCAAGCATATATATGATATGAACACACATTTCAGCCATATATTCTTCATATCTAGCTTCAGATCTGTATTTCCCAGCAAATCGAGGATCAAACCTTGGGGAGGTGATTTTTCCAAAGTTGTAGATCTGGAAAATCCTTTCTGGGTTATCTTGGGAATCCATCACATTGGCCAGATATTGAATCTTGGCATCATCAGAGCTCCAGTTTTGAGTATATCTTCATTTCTCTTTTCTGCCTGCAACTACATGTTTATTTTCTGTTGAATACATAGCACAGTATTTGCTACAGAGCCTCAACAGTTACGTTGTACCTACTCTATACATGTTTTTAGGGTGATCCTAGCTCATCTGCTTGGCTAGATCTACCTATATCTTGTACTGTTATAACTGAATCATCTCCAATATAATAAAATGGCTCAGCTCTTTCTGCATATTCTGATTTGTACTTAGATTTATTGTTTATCTTGTTGTAAGTTCTTATATTGTGTGAATTATTACTGCATTCTCCCTTTTTGAGATATTACAAAGTTCTTCTGGATACTCTATGATGGGGCTATCTATGCAGCCATTGATTCCCAGCCACGCCTGTCCCTGACCATCTATGAAAAGTATAAGAAGATAGTGGCATTTCAAATAACCATGCACAATGTGAAAATTCAGGCCCGAAAATCTCACAGTGGGCATGATATTTCATACATGACTACTGAGGCTTAAATTGAACAGGTAATCGCCACTTTTCCTCCGGAGTTGAAGGTCACAGCCCTGCCAAATAACCTGGATGTAGCAAGCACATATGGCCCCAACACAGTATCCAAACCTACCATTCCGCTCAGCCCAACAGCATATTCAGTGCTCCCAGTATCCACGCCACAGGTGACCCCTAGAAGCACCACCGCACAGCCAGAGCCAAAATCCCCGCCGGATAAACACATAAATGATGTCAATGATGCCAGTACATCCATCTTTCATACCCTTAAGTAGCCCCATGAATTTTCTCGAGAGCCTAAAAGAATGAAAGGCCACTAAGACCAGCACCAATGCAAAAGTTACCCTCATGGAGGATGACCTCGATCAGATTGTCGAAGCTGTCACTACTATGTCTGTTGATCGATTGAGTACTTGGGAAGAATAGGACAAGGCTATTTTAAATTTTTTACAAGCTGAGATGCAGGCTCTCCAGCTCAAATTAGACACACTTCAAGCGATCACGGATCAAGCGAGGCAGCCTCCTGGGGGCATGTTGCCCCCATTACAGCCCTAGCCACCATCAAAGATAGCCAAATCTACCCACTCCCTAGTGCTACCTTAGTCTTGGAACCCTCTGAATTATGCACCTAAGTCCAGGCATGCTCCTCCATCATCCTTGATCTTAGTCGATTGGCCAGTGCATAGCTATAGGAATTATTGACCGTCGTCGCTAGCGAAATCTAGCACTGCGAACTCCAAGTATAGCAGCACCTTAGTACAACTGAGCAGAATATTCTAACCCAGGCTGCCGATGCTGCTCAAATCCAAGCTGTGCACGATGCCAACATCACGCAGCAGGCTTCCCTTGAACAATCAATCAATAGACTCTGTGAGGACATGCCCGAAGTCATTCCTGCTTCCACTAAACCCCAAGCTAAGGTCGAAGGATTGGTCACTTCCCTGAGGGCATCTTGGATTGAGGTGTAGGTTTTCAAGGATGAATTTGAGCTTTAGCTCACATCTTTACAAGCCAAGTTGTAGCCTGAGACTCCTCCAGAGGTACACGCCCAGTGTGCCACATTGGTTATGGAAGCCACGACCACTATCACAATGCAGATCAGCCAAGGTGTCACTCTGCTTGAGCAGGCTATGGAATTATGGTTCCAGGTGCAGCACGGCCCTCTCCTCTGTGAGATTGACCAAGAGTTAACTCATAAGGAGAAAGACTGTGAGCAGCTGGAAGCTACGCTGCCCACTCTTATTCCCACCTAGCGCTTAGCCCGTCTTCGAACCAGCCACACACTTCGCACTGAAATTATGATGCTACGGTGCAAGAAAAAAGTACTCAGTGACCATCTCACACCATGGTCGGATGATGCCCTAACGCTATCATAGGACTTAGACGAGGCAGTGTACAATTGAACCAGACTCTCGACAGTATCACCGCTACTACGAAAGGACCAACCTCGCAAAAACTGGTGGACATTGTGCAGACTTTTGCTGTGCAGAGCCTTCATGTTTTTCCCCCACTAGATGTCACGGTGGAGCAGCTCAAGGACAGGATGAGGACCCCACTAATGCTGTGACTTAGGATGAGTAACAAGATTTTGTTGGGGGCCTATTGGAACAGGGTCCCATAGCTGTGTTTTGATGTGTTCCAACGCTGCATTTTGATATAAATTTTGTAATACTTAGTCTAGCACAGGGGCTTTGGGGTGGGTCAAAGCCCCCAATGTATTGTAATGGGTCAAAGGGTAGACCAGGATTCTGCAAACCACGGTTTGCGAACCGTAGGATAGCACAGGCTAAGATGCTACAAGTAGATGGATAGATCAAGTCTAGAGGTAAGCTAAGATTGATTGATGCTGATTCGGAACTGTTGAGATCTGCTTTGGGTTGCATTTGGGTAAGGACTCTAGCTGGATGTGTGCATAGAGATCCTCAGTCCTGTTGTGTGCGGACCCTGCAAGCTATGTGCGAGGGTTGGGAATTGGGTTTGTATGTGGATTTTGGAAGCTAATGAATGATAAATTTGTTTGATCGTATCTCTTTGTTATAAGAACTGGCTACATTTATGGTATTATGGTGATTCTGTCTATTGATTAATATTGATGCGCATGTGGATGCGAAGGTGCTACAGAGATATGATTAGTAATAGTTGCTTTATCTACAATATCTGTGGGTTTATGAGTTTTTCATTCTGTGAGTATACTGTTAAAGGCTCTATGATAATACTCTTTTGTACAAATCTATTAGATCTTAACAAGGCTGCCTCTATTAAACCTTTTTCTTTCAGGGTGTGGAAACCTAGTTCTAGCACCCTCCCATACTACTTCGAGTGAGACCTTTCCCTTCACAAGCAAGACATTGCTGAAAAGGACAGTAGTATAGGGGTTTGTTGGAAAACCTTAAATACCAAACCTGGGTCAGGACCCCTCAAGCCAACAATGAGTGGAGGATGATACCTTGTCTGTTGATTTCCACTGTGGGAGTGATCTTTCTATGAAGGTGTTGATATCTTGAAACTTGAAAAGCCAATACCCCAACTGAAAACATCCATCTATCAAAATATGCAAACTAGAAAGATGGATGTACCTAAAACACTAGAAGGCGCACCTAATGGGTTTTTTGATCGAGTGAAGCTGACGTTGATTTTTTCCAACTGAGTAAGTATCAAACCATGTGTCAGTGTGGTGGTCTACAATTGCAGGGTTGATACCAGGCATCTCAGAATATGGAGACGTGGAAATTTCCCTATATTCTAGAGTTAGGTTTGTGTAGGAGGTTACATCTTCTGGGAAGATTTTTTCCCGTAGCAATATATCTTCAATAGTGCCAGGGTTTATTGAAATATCAACCTTGATGGTAGGTGACATATTTGACATGTTCCTCTCCTCCAACACATCGAGATCTGGGATAAAATTTTTGAACCAGTCTACTTTTAATTATGGCAGAAAATATTTTGATTTAATGGTGCAAAAATCATGTGTTTCTGTGCTGCTATGCACAAATGATTTATCTAGTAGAAAAAATGAACAGTGGTGCATGTTATCCCACATAAATTCTAGTTCCGCCATGGCCTCTAATATATCGTCATCAAAGTGAAATAGGATATCTAAGGGGGAGTTGTTTTGTGTAAGGCCGTGAGGAGAGGGTTTGGGCCTAGTAGTGCTGGTCGAAAAACACGAATATGATTCTATGGTTGATGCCGTAGAACCAGATGAGGTTGACAGAGCATAGATGGGATGGGTCTACATCGTCCAAGGTACTACTATTGGTATGATAGTTGCGGTGGTCTCAACACCAAGAACAAATGAGAAGACATCATGAGTCATGGTTCCCATGGATAATGATATGAATCATATATGATTTTGTGTGTCATCAACCACTACAAGAAAAAAGAACATTGGTGAGGGTCATGCTTGTGACGGACCTTTAAGGTCTATCACCAATGTCACATATGGTGATGGTCCTTAAAAAAGTGTCATTGTAAGTTTATATAGTGATGGTCCTTTAAGGTACGTCACCAAATCCATTTTCAATAGCACTTTTGGTGAGGGTCATTAAAGGCCCATCACTAATTCTCTCTTTGGTGACACTTCTAGTGACAAAATTTTAATGACCCTCACTAATGCTCTTTTTGTTACTTTGGTGACGGTCAAAATTTTTTTTTCATCATTGATCATTCCAATGAGTTTTTCATGACGCTATGTGCCTGTTAATATATTTTTTGTCAAAAGATAACGATTTAAGACCATAATTGTGGAGTATTTATTATAATATTTCCAATGCCACAGTGGTTAGAGTCAATCAATTTTTTAAGTAATTAGTGTGTATCGTTTCCCTCAAGTAATGACTAGACGAATAGAGTTTTCCTATGAGTCAACACATGATTCATATCTATTAAGTTTATTATCTAGAAAATTCCCTTTAGATAAATTTCCACTAGTGTGTATAGGAAATGTATTATTTAATACTGAATCAAACTCTGTTTGTTCTATTAATGATAAATACCTAACACTCCTCAAAAATTTGGGTGCACCTTAAATTAATGCTTTGGCACACACTAACATTTCTTAGCACCTCGCATGTCTTGGAACATCTTGTCATGACACTAACACCCAAGCACATGGTGGCATGTGTTAGCACAACATATAACTCTCCTAGCATGTTCTTTCATGCGTGTAGTCCCTAAAATTCCCTGGAACACCTTGGTTGCATGCATTTACATACACTAGAACTTGGCACACAATGCCACTTGGCATGTATTGGGACCTATTATTAGTGTGCATAGCATGCCCATTTTGAAAAATATAAATTACCAACTTATTAACCCTCTTATGTGTTCATTTCCTTGCATTTTACGTTGGTTATTCCTTTTGTTTCCTTGACACTCCTTGACACATATTGACATACCCTGGCACCCTGCACATCCTTAGCACCTAGCATGTATTGGCATATCTTGGAACTATTTGGCACATATAATTAGCACACCCTGGAACGCCCTAGCACACTTTGGCACTTCTTAGCATGACTTGAAATTCCATAACATGCCTTACCAATGCTTAGCATACCTTTTGACTCCCTCCTTGGCATAATAGCTAGCACTCATTAACACTGGTCCCTGGCACATGTTCCTCATATTCATTAACTTCCATGAATTTTGACCTAGTGCTCCCTTCATTTTTTTTCCTAGTACTCCTTAACACTCCTTAACATGCATTAGCACTCTCTATCACAGCTTAGCACTCTTCAACATGCCCTTCCACTTCATAGCATGAATAACACTCCCTGACACATATTAGCGCTTGGCACGTGTTGGTGCTTGGAATGTATTAGCATGTATGGAATACCTTGAGATTCCTTGGTGTTATTTGGCATGGTTTAATACTAAATTTATTTGAGACCAATAGTTGTAAAGTAGATGAGAATCAACAAAGGAAGACTTGGCACTTAGAATGTACTAATACTTTGCACTTGGCACCTATTGGTGCCTAGTGTTGGTGTGCCTAGCATGCCCCTATTGGAAAAGGTAAATTGATGACTTATTAACCCTCTTATGTGTTCAGTTCCTTGTATTTTAACTTGTTTCTCCATTTTGTTGCCTTGACAGTCCCTGGCACGCACTAACACACCCTTGCACATCTTGGCATGCCTTATCACTTGGCACATTTTAGCATGTTTGACATGCCTTTGCACTATCTGGAACATCTCAGCATTCCATAGCATACCTTGGCACTCATGTCCTCACATCTAGCATTTACATTTTTTCACGACTTGGGTACTCAACCAAATCCTTGGCTATTGCAGTTTATGTGACAATATTGGTCTGCTTCAACTACAACAACTTGACAAATTGCACCTACTTCAAGTAGATTGTGCCTTGTTCACCTAAAAACTACCTATCACTCATCTTATGCCACTCATATCCAAGCTTAACTTGTCCCACTTAACTAGTTACCAAGACAAGGATCACATGATCTAGCCATGGCCATAAAAAAACTAAGCAACATAGCTTACACAAAAAATATTTCACATGTATGTTTGGTTCACATAAACAATAGAACATTAACTGAGAGTTTGCAAGAACCACAAGATGCACAAGCCACACAAGATATAATTTGACACAAGGCAAGTGAAAATATACAAATATCTAGAATAGTTTAAAACATGACCATGCAGATAAAGTGTGCCACATCTCATTAAAAAAAACAGCTAAAGGAAAAACAATGTTATGCCTAACACAAAGTGATTTCCCTTTTTCTAAAACTTCCATGTCAAGCCTCATATAATAATCATAGGCTTGCCTCCTGTAAATCATATTCTGAACTTCTCCTAACACACTTCGTCCTTAGCACACTTGAATTCACCGACACTCCCTGGAACACACTCTTATTCATTCCTTTCAATGAATCTTTACCTAGTCATCCCTTCATATGCCCCGAAACTCCCTAACACTCTATTTCAGAATGCATTGCCATTGTCTGAAATGTGTTAGCATGCCTTTTCATTCCTTTTCATGCCTTGACCCTCCCTAGCTATCATGCCCTCACAACTACACTTACTTAATTTGCTACTTGGGAACCCAACCAAGCCCTCGCTTGTATACAAGAGCTTGACCAATCTACGGTTACTACAACTAGATTATGTTGTTGAATTGTGTAGCTTGGTAGGTACTCCACAAGCCTAGTGAGATGGGTTTGTGTGAGTTTGGTCACAAAAGGCTTTGTGGGAAAAGAAGCCAAACAAAGGGATTTTGGACCTAATATGGGGTTTAAAATATAAAAGAAAATTAAAATTAAAATTAAAATTCCCTAAGGTCTAAGTGGATAAAACCCATAAGTTCTAGAGGGTTCCTAAGAGGTCTAGGAAAAACCATTTAAGGAGGCCATAGGATGAAGGAAGGAACATCAAGTGAGAAGGATCTCATTTGATCAAGGGGGTGAAGAGAGATGTAGTCCTAAAGAGGCCATGATCATTAGCATGTTGAGCATTCATTAAGATGCCTTGGTATGATTTGGCATGTTTTAATATTAAATTTATTTGAGATCAATTATTGGAAAGTAGAAGAGAAGCAATAGAGGATGATTTGGCACTTAGAATGCACTAACACTTGGAACTTGATAGTTATTTCCACCTAGTGTTTGGTATGCATAGCATGCCCCTCATCGAAAATCTAAATTGATGGCTTATTAACCCTATGATGTATTCATTTCCTTTTATTTTAACTTGTTTCTCATTTTTTTTGTCTTTATAGTCCCTGACACATATTGCCACACCTTTGCACACATTGTCATGCCTTAGCACTTTACACATCTTAGCATATTTGACATGCCTTCAAACTATCTGGGACATGTTAGCATTCCCTAACATGCCTTGGCACTCATGCCCTCACAACTAGCCTTACATATTTCATGACTTGGGAACCCAATCAATTCCTTAGCTATTGCAGTTCATGTGACATTGGTCTACTTCTATAATATTCCTAATTAGCCTAAGCTAAGAGGAATATACATTTTTGTCTCATTTTCTGTTGCATGAATAAATGAATAAAGGAGGACATGTAAAACTCCTAAAAAGAATGAATAAATAAATGCCCATATGAACAGGGATAAATATGTGTCATGTAACAAATCACTTGCAGGTGTGAAAGGGGTTTGAGCTATGAGACTGGTTCAACCTTGACCAAATCTATAGCACTGTCTAGATGCAATATACCTCATGGATGGACAGCACAGTTTTAGATGGAGGCCCCTCATGTGAAAGGAGCTAATTCATTGAAGTGGTTTAGGGTTTGACAAGGACTTTATCTTATAAAAGGAAGAGGAGAGAAGCAAGAGAAGGTTGTTGATTATGCATATTTTCTGATTATCTTGTCTTTTTAGACAAATAACATTCTCTGTTGTTTAGCTGAGAATAGTGTTTCTTAGCACTTGGGAGTTCCTATGTAGGGATCCCACCTCTTCCATTGAGGATTTCTTGGAGGATTCTTGCTGATTTCATCCACTATCAGGCATTTGGCCAAGCTCATATTTCAACTACATCACTGATCTTGTTTAGGATTAGGTTTTCCTTGCAAGATGTAGTAAGTGGAGGTCAGATCTGCTCAGATCTAGGCCATTTCAGGCCCTCTTTTCACTGGGAAAGTATTCTATCCCAAGGGTAAGAGAGTTCTGAACCTTTGGAGCTGATATTTCACATCTTGGAATTAGGAAAACTTAGATATTTAGACTACAGCGCAGTTTCCCTTCTAAGACTGTGTTATTTTCAGAGGAATATTTATAGGGTGTTTTGATCCCTTTTTTGAGAAGAGATCTTTGGTGTTGGGCTTTGCCTTTCACTTTGGTGATCCATGGATTAGCTTGCTGATTCATGTTCTGTATAGATCTGATCTATTTTTATTGTAAAACATCTTCAGAAATTTCTGAATAATATTGCAAATATGCTACTTTAAACTCAGATCTACTCTTTGTACTGCATGATTTGATCAAAACCCCAAGGGGATCTTGTAATAGAGCGTTTCTAGTGTACAGATATGAAATGGATCTGATATTTTGTACACAGATCTTCTCTATATCTGAATTGTAACATTTAGCTACTGCATCTCCATAAAATAACCTTTTTAAGCCATTTTGTAGAAAATATATGTGTTGCAACCCTCTTTTCTGGAGGTTTTCTTCTCTCTTGTCTTCTATCTTCTGTTGTATAATGTAAGAGCATCATTATGGATCTGATTTTCTGTTGTATATTCAAAATATGATCTTTCTTATTTTCCTCCTACTCATGATTTCCAAAACTGTGTTATTTCTAAAGCAGTTTGTTGTACATAGTTGCAGTCCCTCTCTTTGGGTGTTTTTGAGCTAGACTAGGTGGTGGGAGATCTGTTTACCACACCTAGTTTGATTTTTTTTTGCTATCCTTTTGGATCTAGACCCCAGAACCACTGATCTAAGGGATCCAGGAGTTAAAAACTCATTTCAGTGCACAAATTTCCTATAAGTACGTTATTTCAGCAGGCATTGCTGTGTATTCCCATTTGGGGATATTAACAGTGGTATCAAAGCTCCTTTCTTGGCACAACCTGTGCTTTCATTGAAGAGCCAAAGCTAGCATGATTTTAGAAGAATATGAGCCTCTTACTGAGAGGAAGAAGAGGTATCATAATATAAGTCACAATAAATTTGATTACACTACTGATGATCAAGACAAGGGTAAAGCCCCTGAAACTGGAAGTGATAAAGAAGGAGAAGAGTTTGCAAGAACTCTTTTGGTAGCCATGAAAGATATTGCTAGAGAGATCAAAGGTATGAGAATAGATAGACTCAAGGAGTCTCCTAGAAGGCCTCATCCTGGGGAGCTCTGTCATGTCTCACCACTGGAATGATCAACCAGTGAACCAGCCACAAGCTCCACAACGTTCTACTATTCCTACCTTTTTGGCTGTGGAGAATGAAGGGGTTCATGAGAAAGCATCTCTTGAAGAATATTTTGAAGAGTATGAGTCCCAAAATTAGAGATTCAAGGACCACTTGAGTTTTCAAGAGTTTTGTCATCTTAAGGACAAAAGGAGACCAAGGTATCAGTATAGAGATAGTGGATTCACTCAGAATCATGATCGACATCACTCTATGGGCTGATTCTTTTTACCCAAGATTGATGGGTCATCCACTAGTTCTGCCAAGGCATGGGTAGAAAAGTTGGATATCTATTTCCAGTTGAACAAAGTCCCTGAGATGGAAGCCATCAAGATTGCAGCGCTGCACTTTGAAGGTGAAGCACACAACTGGTGGTTCCATGGGCTGTCTACATTGGGCCATGCCAATGTGACTACCTATTCTGAGTTTACTAGAAGACTGGTGGAGAGGCTTGACAGAAAGGATCCAGAAGCACCTTTCATGAGCATTGCAAAGTTGAAGAAGTTAGGTAATGCATAATCTTATATATCTGAGTTTCTGAGATTATATTTTATGGTTCCTGATATATCTGTAGCAAGGAGGGTGTACATGTTCATCGATGGCTTGGATGAACCTTTGAATGGGCTGGTGAAATCTACCAAGCCTATCACATTGCATGATGTCATTGAGAGGGCTAGAGAACTTCAAGATGCCTTTCCAAAAGAAAAGGCAACTTTCCAGAATAAGCCCTCTTACCTTTCTAATGGGAAGGAAGAGAAAGTTGCTTCTTCCAAGGAAAGCTCAGTCAAGAAGCCTCTTGATATTGATATCCGAAGGGAGCTAAGGAAGAAGAAGCTATGTTTCACTTTCCAAGAATCATGGGCACCAAGACATAGATGTGCTACTAGGAAAGCACATTACATAGAAGTCTTCTCAGATGTTGAGGAGGAAGAAGAAGATGAAGAACCAAGGAGGGGTCACAGCGCTGACAATGTTGAGGGAGATCCATCACCATCAGGAGATGGGAGTGGAGATTTTTCTCCTACTGGAGGAACTCTTTCATCTTTGAGGGGAGTACCTAAGTACTTGACCCTAAGAGTTCATAGTTAAATCATGAATCAGAGGGTATCTATTCTTATTGATAGTGGAGCTACCCACAACTTTATTGATGCTCATCTTATGCAAAGGAGGGACATACCTACTGATACCTTTGAGGGATTTTCTATTATAGTCCTAGGAGATAGAAAAATGCAATGCATGCACTATGTTCCATCACTTACAATCACCATGGGATCCTACACTTTGGTGGATCACTTCTTTGTAGTTGACATACCAGACACCAATGTTATTCTGGGTGTTCAATGGCTGATTACACTGGGAAAGTCACCACTGATTGGGAGGCTTTGCAAATGGAATGGGTAGACAAGAAGATTGGTACACATCACATGATCATAGGCATCCATTATTCCCCCAAACCTAACACTTCCACATAGAAAACAAAGATGGATTTGCGTAGTGGAAGCAAGGATCTCACTGTCCCTTCTCTCATGTTCATTAGATTCTTACAAGGGACATTTTAATCTAGTGGCAAACCACCATGGAGGCCACCAGATTTAGTTTTAGTGGGATATATATCACTACTTTATGATCCAAAATCAGATCCAAGAGGGAAGGGAGCATTAAGAGACATAGTTACAGCACTGGTAGGTTTGAGCAAGCACCAGGAGGAGGGGAATTTTCCTCTCTCATCATCTTCACCATCCTACATTTCTGATTCTGCACTGTTGGAGGAGGAAAAGGGGAGGTATGTCCTTACTACTTGTACCTTTAGCATAAGATATTTCAAAGGAGAGATCAGAAAAAAGGCAGGAAATCTTATTGATGCATCATCAACGTTGTCCTTGATGGGGAGTGTAGATATATATTGGAGATCCCAGCTGTTGGTGGATTACTCCAAGGATCTCTACACTTGTATGATGCTGGATGGCCAAGTGCATGGAGAGGGGTATCTAATCCATGAGGGATTCATCTATCACTATGATAGGATATTCTTTCCTAGAGCCTGCAAGCTCAAGGAGGAGATGCTACAAAGGGCCTTCAAGGAGTTTTGTTTCAGCCCTACCTATTCTATAGAGATCTACAACACTATCATGAGATGTTTTGAATGGGAAGGCCTTGGAGGAGAGCTACATCATAATTTTCTAGAATGCAAGAGCTATGTGGAGTTTGGGCAGCCAAAGGACTCTATGAAAGAGTTATCTCAATCATTTCTTCCTTATCTTAAAGAGGGAGAAAAAATTGTGCACAATTCCATGTTTAAAAGGAACATTGATGGTGAAAAATCTGAACATGTAATGCAAGCTTTATTTTCTGATTTGATGTATTCATTCACCATGTTTTTGCAGGCTATGAATCCTAGAGGGAGTGAGATATCATGTAGATCTCATGGATTTTGGTGAGCCAATAAAAATTCTGAACTTGGCCACTCCCTTGTTGTGCAAATGGAGATTCCTTTTCATGATGGGTGCTTCCCAAAGGCACCAAACATATCTGACATATTCAGCTATGTTAAGATGACTTATGCAGAAAATGTGTGGTGGGAAGGCCACTTACCACACCTTGATTTAATGTAGGCAAGAGATGCACTGCGCTGGCATCACATGTGGGATTTTGACCCACCTCCTCAAGCTCAAATTTATGTTTGTATATATGTAATTTTTATTCCACACTTGGATGACATAGTTGTGATATTTATGGGGCTGTATGGAGGAAGTATGGGCAGCTTTTATGTACCATATGGAATGGAACTTATCTATGTACCTCATGCTACATGTTTTAGAGAAAGCATTGCTCGAGCCATGTTTATTTCTGTTGAATTTTTCACTCCTTATGGGATGGACTATGTACATCTTATGATGACCTTGGAGGAAAAATTCATGTTGTGTTGGCTTGGTGAACACTTGGCTTATGAGGAGGACTTGATCCTTGATGGTGTCACCAATGGAGGAAGAGAAGTACTGCAGCACTCACCCTATCAGTTGCTTGAGGACAAGCAACATTTTGGAGGGGAGGACTGTAATATTCCTACTTAGCCTAAGCTAAGAGGAATGTACATTTTTGTCTCATTTTCTGTTGCATGAATAAATGAATAAATGAGGACATGTAAAACTCTTGAAAATAATGAATAAATCAATGCCCATATGAACAGGGATAAATCTGGGCCATGTAACAAATCACTTGCAGGTGTGAAAGGGGTTTGAGCTATGAGACTGGGTCAACCTTGACCAAATCTACAGTGTTGACTAGATGCAATGTACCTCATGGATGGACATCGCAGTTTTAGATGGAGGCCCCTCATGTGAAAGGAGCTAATTCATTGAAGTGATTTAGGGTTTGAAAAGGACTTCATCTTATAAAAGGAAGAGGAGAGCAGCAAGAGAAGGTTTTTTATTATGCATTTTTTCCGAGTATCTTGTCTATTTAGACAAATACCATTCTTTGTTGTGTAACTAAGAATAGTGCTACTTAGCACTTGGGAGTTCATATGCAGGTATCCCACCTCTTCCATTGAGGATTTCCTGGAGGAGTCTTACTGATTTCATCCACTCTCAGGAATTTGACCAAGCTCATCTTTCAACTACAGCGTTGATCCTGTTTAGGATTAGGTTGTCCTTTCAAGCTACTGGAGGTCAGATCTTCTCAGAATGGCCATTTCAGAGCCTCTTTTCACTAGAAAAGTATTCTATCCCAAGGGCAAGAGAGTTCTGAACCTTTGGAGCTGATATTTCACATCTTGGCATCAATCCAACTCAGAGCTTCAGGCTACAGCGCAGTTTCCCTTCCAGGACTACGTTATTTTCAGAGGAAGATTTGTAGGGTGTTTTGATCCCCTTTTTGAGAAGACATCTCTAGTGCTAGGCCTTGCCTTTCACTTTGGTGATCCATGGATTAGCTTAATGATCCATGTTGTGTATAGATATGACTTGTTCCTCTTGTAAAACATCTTCAAAAATTTCTAAATAATATTGTAGATCTGCTACTTTAAACTCAGATCTACTCTTTGTACTGCATGATTTGATCAAAACCCCAAGGGGATCTTGTAATAGAGAATTTCTAGTGTACAGATCTGAAATGGATCTGAAATTTTGTACACATATCTGATCTAGATCTGAAGTGTAACATTCAGTTGCTACACCTCCATAAAATAACATTGTTAAGCCATTTTGCAGAAAATATATGTGTTGCAGCCCTCTTTTCTAGAGGTTTTCTTCTCTCTTGTCTTCTATCTTCTGTTGTATAATGTAAGAGAATAATTTTGGATCTGATTTGCTACTATATATTCAAAATATTATCTTTATTATTGGCCTCCTACTCATGCTTTCCAAAACTGCATTATTCTGAAGCAGTTTTTTGTACATAGTTGCAGCCCCTCTCTTTGGGTGTTTTTCAGCTAGACTAGGTGGTGGGAGATATGTTTACCACACTGAGTTTGATTTTTTTTTCTCTCATTTTGGATCTAGACCCCAGAACCACTGATCTAAGGGATCCAGGAGCTGCAAACTCATTTCAGTGCACAGATTTCCCAAAAGTGTGTTATTTCAGCAGGCATTGTTGTGTATTCCCATTTGGGGATATTATAGCTTCAGTCGTAACAACTTGATCAATTGCACCTAATACAAGTATATTGTGTATTTTTCACCTAATAACTGCCTATACCTCATCTTAGGCCACTCATATCCAAGATGTAATTTACCCAATTAAGAACTTATCAAGACAAGGATCACATCTAGCCATGGCCATAAAACAACCAAGCAACATAGCTTACATAGGCAATATTTCACATGTATGTCTAGTTCATATAAATAATAGAGAATTAACTAAGAATTTGCAAGAACCGAAAGATACACAAGACACACAAGATATAATTCAGTAGAATTTGAGTGCCCCAAAACCTATACACAACAATGTACAATATGCGATTGTCTAAAATAGTTTAAAACATGACCATTCGGCTAAAGTGTGCCACGTGTCATATAAAAATAATAGATAAATGGAAAATAGTATTGTGCCCAACACAAAGTCTCCTTTTTTCTAAAACTTCTTTGTCGAGCCCCTTATTGCAATCATAGGCTTTCCTCTTGAAAATCCTATTATGAACTTCTTCTAACACACTTCATCCTTGGCAAACTTGAATTCACTGACACTCCCTGGCACACACTATTATTTGTTCATTTCCATGCATTTTGACCTAGTTCTCCCTTGTGATGCCTTGACACTCCTTAAGACTCCTCAACATGCATTAACATTGTCCAACATGTGTTAGCATGCCTTTTCATTCCTTGGCATGAGCTAACCCTCCCTAGTTATCATGCCCTGACAACTACCCTTACTTAATTTTCAACTTGGGAACCCAACGAGGTCCTCGCTTGACTATAGGAGCTTGACCAAGTTATGATTACTACAACTAGACTATGTTGTTGAATTTTCTAGCTTGGGAGGTAATCCACAAGCCTAGTGAGATGGGTTTGTGTGAGTTTGGCCACAAAAGGATTTGTGGGAAAATAACCCAAGCGAAGGGGCCTTGGACTCGAGATGGGTTTTAAAATATAAAAGATAAAATTAAAAAGAAAAAATAATAATTCCTAAGGTCTAAGTGGATAAATTTCGTAAGTTATAGAGCTTTCTTAAGAGGCCTAGCTAGGAAAATCTATTTAAGGAGGCTTTAGTATGAAGGCAAGAACATCAAGTGAGAAGGAGCTCATTTAATCAAGGAGGCCAAGAGAGATGTATTGCTAAAGTAGGTCGAGTTAGAGGGTTGAGTAAGAATTGCTAAAGGGAGGACATGATCATCCACCAAGAGTAAGATCATAATGTGAGGGTTCACAATAATGCCACATACCTTAATGGGTTCAACATAGGAAGTAGGATGGCATATTATTGGTTCTATTATGGTAGATCAAGCTCAAGAGAGGAGGCTTATGAGAATTTGGGCATGTGATTTTAGTGGTGTTTCTATGTGAAGGCCACATAAAATTTTGAAATAGTAGAGAGGGTTGAGACCATACCTTGTGGTGGTTAGTAGGTTGCAAGCTCTATGATAAAGGCCACCACAATTGGAGGAGGGTCTGCACTAGAATTTAGGGCCAAAACAGTAGTAGTGATGGATGTAATATTGACTGAGGTAGCCATATTTTGAGAGTCACAGAGATCTAAAGTTCATATCAAGATCCAATCAAAGAAATGCCCAAAATCTATGGATCCATATGAGCTAGGCCGAGTCTCTTATGGAGGAAAGAGTTGTTGTTTTTTATATGGGTGGATAGGGTGTGTCCTAAATAAATTAGAATATAAGTATAATTCCCTATTTAGGGAGGTTTCCTAGCATGTTCAATCCATAAGGTATGTCATTAATATTGTGACAAATATGCATAGAAGAAGAGTGGTTGTGACCCTCAGAGAGAGGCTAATATTTGCAATATAAACCACAAATTTGGAATATGGTTTGCAAAAGTATGTGCAGAGATAGAAAATTCAAAGGAAGGTGGCACTTGAGTAGAAGATTGAGCAGAAGAAATGTTTCATATGAGGAATGGATTGACATGAAGAGGAGTTGATTTTGGTGGACTTTCCACAGAGTTTTGGATAGATATCTGAAGCAACCTATGAACATTTAGTCAATGGTCCGTTAATGGATGATTTGTGACCCTAGCACAATCATCTAAAAATTGTAGTTCATATTTTTTCATATATTGGACAACAAAGAAATTGGTACACAATAATAGTGATTTTAAGAGGACTCACATCACTATTAGGTGGCATATTTGAAGAGCCCTAGATGAGGGAAATGTTGTGGGCACTAGATCAACAAAATAATTGACTATGGTTGGGAAAATTGATGGAAATCCAAGTAAAATTGGAGGGTTTTTAGGTGACTATAAAATAAGATCTCCAAGTCTTGTACTTGTGAAGGAAAACAACATTGATAGAAGGGTATGTGTATTGGTTCTAAGGACGTGCATACTTTGAAGGACTAAAGTAGCAGTCAAGTGGGCTAGCCAACTAGCCCTAGTTCATTGTATTGCAGAGGATTGCATCATTGAGAAGAAGGGAAACCTCCATATTCCTAAACGTGTCATCTTGGAGCAACAAATGGAAAAAGTGGGAAAACCAAAGAGTTTTTCACAACAGAGTTGTGAATAACTAATCGAAAACCGTAAGTGTTGCAGACCTTAAAAAAAAAGAGGTTGATATAGGGAAATGTTTTCTGATCTGAGTTTAGTAACCTAAAGGATTTGAGTTCATTAATACAGGAAAATTGAGGAGTTGCATAATGGGAGGCAAGAGGACTTTCCAGATGTGTTCAAGACATGTGGATTGAAAGGGCTATGTGTGGTGACCATCAAAAAGTGGGTCAAGTGTTGTCTTGTTCAAGGTAGATTGGTTGTAAAAGTACTACAACCAAGCCCTAGTTGTATTCCTTGTATCAGTGTCATTTTAAAGGGCCATTATCCCTAGTAAGAGAGATCTAACCTATTCTATTATAGTTTTTAATTTAAGGAAGAACGGTCTGAAAAAAGTTAAAAACTTTCATGTGCACTAGTTGATTCCCTGATGTGTGTACTCGTTGTGCAAAGTAAATTTGTTGTGGCACTTGAGTGTGTTTGCAGCAAATATTCTAAGACCAAACCTAGATTCTCATGTATTGTGGAAATTAAACAGATTCCTTGTTCACCTAATAACCATATGTAACTCATCTTAGACTACTCATGTCCAATCTCAACTGATCCCACTTAACAAGTTACCAAGACAAGGCTCATCACATCCAACTATGGTCGTAAAACAACTAAGCAACATAGTTTACATCTTGACATGCCATAACACCTGACATGTCTTAAATTCCTTAGCATTATGTGGCATGTGTTAGCATCCCCTACATTCCTTGACATGCTTTCACACCCACTAACGCACACTAGCACTTCTTGACATGCCTTGGTAGTTTAACATACCTTGGTATTTCCAAGTATATAACCTTGTCACTCCCTCCTTAACAGACCTATAACTCATTGACACTCCCTATCACCCACTCTCATTCATTCATTTCCATGCATTTTGATCTAGTGCTTCCTTGTGTTTACCTGAAAGTCCATACCACGCATTGGCACACCCTAACACCTGGAACATATTGGCATGCTTCCCTAGCACTCTAGCATTCCTTGGCACTACCTAGCACACCTTGTCACTCTCTCCTTAGCACACCTAGAGCTCATTTAAACTCCTAGTCACAAACTCTTATTCATTCATTTCCATGCATTTTTACCTAGTGCTCCCTTGTGTTTCCATAGAATTCCTTAACACTCCATGGCACTTGTTGGTACACCCTAGCACCTAGGACATCTTGGCATGTCGCCCTGGCCTCTAGCATGCCTTAACACTGCCTAGCATACCTTGTCACTCCCTCCTTAGCACACCTAGAACTCACTGACACTTCCAATCACAAGCTCTTATTTTTTCATTTCCATGCATTTTGACGTAGTACTCCCATGCGTTTCCCTGGCACTCCTAGTTAACACTTCCTTGCCTGCGTTGGCACATCTTGGCCACATGATGCACTAACACTTTAGCATTCCTTAGCACAGCCAAGCATGCCTTGTAACTCCTCCTTAGCACACTTGTAACTCATTGAAACTCCTTGTCACACACTCTTACTCATTAATTTCCATGCATTATGATATAGTGCTCCTTTGTGTTTCTCTAGCACTCCCTAACACTCCTTGGCACATTGGCACACCCTGGAACTTGGCACATCTTGGCATGCCTTCCTAGAACTCTGTCATGCCATGTAATTTCCTATCATACCTTGTCACTCCCTCAGCACACCTAGAACTTTCTAACACTCTCTATCACACACTCTTATTCATTCATTTCCACGCAATTGAAACTAGTCCTCCATTATGTCTCCCTAGCACTCCCTAGCATGCGTTGGCACCAAACCCTAGCACCTAACACATATTGGAATGCCTAACATGCCTTGGAAATTTCTAGCATGTGTTATCACTTCTTGGGATTCCCTGCACACCTTGGCACTCCCTAGTTGTCATGCCCTCATATTAGATAACCTTACTTTTTTTGCGACTTGGGAACCCAACCAAGTCATTTAAAAAATAGTGTTGTGTGTAGCACAAATTATCTCTTTGTCTGAAACTGCTTCGTCCATCCCCTTATCACAATCATAGGCTTTTCTCCTGCAAGTCCTATTATGAAATTCTCCTAACACACTTCATCCACGGGACACCTGGAATTCACTGACACTCCCTTACAAACACTCTTATTCATTTGTTTCCATGCACTTTGAATTAGTTCTCCATTTTGATGCCCTAACACTCCCAAAAACTCCTTGTCATGCATTAACACTAACTAGCATGTATTAGTGCACCTTTAAATTCATTGGGACACCCTGGCACTCCTTAACTGTCATGTCCTCATAACTAGCCTTATCTTTTTTTAGACTTGGGAACCCAACCAAGTCCTGTCTCGACTATAAAAACTTGACGAAGTTTCATTTACTTCAACTAGAATATGCCTTGTTCGCCTAAGAATGGCTTGTAACTAATTTTAGGATACCCATGGGAAATATTAACTCATCCCACTTAACAAGTTACCAATTCAAGCCTCACATCCAATCGTGACCATAAAAAAACTCAGCAACATAGTTTACAGCTTGACATGCCATAACATCTAGAACGTCTAAAAATCCCTTGGCACAATGTGGCATGTGTTAGCATCCCCTGTATTTTTTGACATGATTTGGATCTCCCTAACACACTCTACCATTCCTTGGAACTCTATCATGCCTTGGAATTTCCTAGCATATAACCTTTTCATTCCTTCCTTAACACAGTTGGAACTCACTGACACTCCCTATCACACATTCTATATTTTTTCATTTCCATGCATTTTGAAATAGTTCTTCCTTATGTTTCCGTGGCACTCCCTAACACTCCTTGACATGCATTGGCACACCCTAGCACTCACATATTAGCATTTCCAAGCATGCCTTAGCACTCATGCCCTCAAAAATAGCCTTACTTGGGAACCTTACATTCCCTGGAACACCTTGGCACTCCCTAGTTGTCATACCCCCATAGATAGCCTTACTTTTTTTGCAACTTGGGAACCCAACCAAGTCATTATCAAAAAAATGTTATGCCCAACCCAAAGTCTCCCTTTCTCTGAAATTACTTTTTCCACACCTTATCACAACCATAGGCTTCCCTCTTGCAAGTATTATTCTGAACTTCTCCTAAACCACTTCATCATTGGGACACCTAGAATTCACTCACACTCCTTGGCATGCACTCTTTTTCGTTTATTACCAATAATTTTGACCTAATTCTCCATTTTGTTCCACTGGAACTCCCTAAAACTCCTCAACATGCATTGACATTGTTTTCCATGTGTTATCACACCTTTTCGTTCCTTGGCATGCCTTGGCACTCCTTAGCTATCATGTCCTCACAACTACCCTCACCTTTTTTTATACTTGGGAACCCAACCAAATCCTTCCTTGACCAAGTTAAAATTACTACAACTATATTATGCCTTGTTCACCTAAGAACTTCCTATAACTCATCTTAGGCTCGTCATTTCCAATCTCAACTCATCTCACTTAACAAGTTACCAATTCAAGGCTCACATCCAACCATGGCCATAAAAAACTAAGCAACATAGTTTACATCTTGACATGCCATAACAACTAGCATGTTTAACACTCCCTTAGCACTATTTGGCATGTGTTATCATCCCCTATGTTAGCGCTCAAATCTACCTCAGGCTGAAATGAAGTAAACTCAAGGCTGCATCAAACCACGCTCAGCCTCGTAGCTAGCCCTACGAGGACAGGAGAGGGCTCTCTTCGTCAATCTCGAGAAAATGAGCAATATGATGCGAGATGACTTACAATAAGAACTGATTTTAGGCTAGTAAAGAGATAGGTATGTTTGATTTTTAGTTTTTTGGGTTTTCGCTGGAGAAATGGGAAAACAAATTTTGGGTCCGAGGATAAGGTCAGACCTTTGCAGATTTCGAGTTGGGGCGAGGTAGGTGAATGTCTTGATGCTTTTGATTGAATATATGGATAGATCAGACCGATGAGGAGCTGAAGAGGGCAAAGAAGAACTTGGATCCTCTCCAAACAGTCGAAAAACATATAGAACTAACTGAATTCAAAGGCAGAGCACTGTAAACAATGGATTCAACCTCATCTACTCATTCAATTTAGTTCAGAAGCATATGAAAGGATGGCATACATTTAAACATGAAGAAACTTATAGTAAACAAAGAGGAAACACCATCAAGAATAGAACACCACAAGGATCCCAACAAGTGCCGCAAAACCCCTGATCTTTCCTTAGCCAAAATATGAAAAATATGTACAATGATATCAAAAGTATCCCAAGAGTCCAACCTCTCCAACCTGTAGAATGCCTCAGAAATTACAATATATAGATCACTCTAACACCTTTCCCCACCTCTAGGGGTCGAATTCCCTCTTCAGGGATCAGTTTCAACCAATTCTATTCATGGAACTACAATCTAGGTAGCTAACAACTTGCCTCTAAAAGAGTGGAAACTGATCCATTACATGATTTTTACCCTTTTTGTGAGTGAATCTTCTAGAAGAGATAAAAATAAGCCAAAGTTACATGCCCAATATACATTTACATCATAAAAACCCAAAAATTCCATCCACAAGCAACACTGGTCCATACTAGGCGAAAATCTGAGCTGGCAGTTAAAAATTCAGCAAAAATTTAAGTGGGTCGCTTTTGCGCCGAGTGGGTCGCACTTTTTCCAGCCTGAATTTGAGGTACGTCCCGGCATCCAAATTGAGCTCATGATAGCTTGTTGGAAAGCCCTGGATGTTTACTATCCAACCCAAGTGGAATTTCTGAATTTGGAGCTCATTTGACCCTCCAAAACCTCATTCTCCCAGAGGTACTTCCTGCTGGTGCAAAAGGTGGCAGCAAGGTGGTTTTCATGGTGTTTTTGAGCTCTTTGACCATCCAGATTTTGATGAAATGCTTAGGTGATGTCTGAGGATGCATAATTAACCATGATAAATCCAAAAATGCAAAAATTTCCTCCAGCAAGTGTCCCAAAAAAAAGTGAGCATATGAGGGTGAGACCCACTTAATTGAAAAACCTGTTTTTTGACCCAAAAATTTGAAAATGACAAAATTTTCTCCGAATTTGCCCAAATTCGGAGCGGAGGTCCTCCATCATGTGTCCTACCCAATCAATGAAGCCTCGGCCAAAATCCGAAGTGGATTAGGCCTTTTCCGCCGTCTTAGTGCTTTGCGCAACCTCCTCTTCATGATCTTCATTCTCGCTTTGCAGACATGCATGCGAGCCCAATAATGGCCTTTCATGTGACGAAGCATGTCTTTGTATCGATTGGCCTTCGCCAACAATTTCTCCAGATGTATGTTCACATGCGTGAGTACAGTATCTCTGTCATTTGGTGTCATGTCACCGGGTCTCTTTCGATTCCACTGTCTGTCCTCACGGATTTGACGCAACTCATAAAATATGAGCTCATCCTCAAGCTGTTTGTTGCGCTGCTCCAAATAGTTAATCACCCACTGAGCCTTCTGCAACTGATCTTTCAGCTTGTCATTCTCGGCCCTTTGCTCCTGGATGACTTCCCTCAGTTTCGAGCTGGGAGAGCTCGCATCAACATCAATGACTGTGAAATCTGTGTCCCAGCCTCCTGATGGGCCCTCATCATGCATGGGCCTCTTGCCCCTGTCCTGTACCTGTACCTGCACTGAAGAAGAAGGCGAGACCCCTTCCACATCATGTGGATATAATACTCGCTCTGCTGATGAAGTCGGCAAGACCCCTTCCACCTCACGTGGAGATAATACTCGTCGTGTCGCTGCAAATAAGGCCCTGTGGCCTCGCTGATATGTCTGAACCAAAGGAGTGCTGATATACTCAACCTCAGGCATGTCCGGCTGGTGTGAAGGCTCTCCTGCATCATGAACTGTCTCGGGAGGCGGCTGTGGCACTCTGAAAAAGTCTCTATAAATGAAATCCTCCCAAGTGATGCCCTGTTCTGCCAACTGATGCAATACTATGATCTTGATCAAAGCATAATGGTATATACTCCTGTACTGCTGCGCTGGGCTCGTCTTCTTTTGCACAAAAATCACCATCCTCTCTATGTTGCGATATATGAAGTACGGAATATTCATCATACGTACCCTCGTGAAGTGCATCAACAAACGAATATGGTACACAAAAAGACGAGCATACCTGCCCTCACAACTAAAATACTGAATGATGAGCTTCATCAGCGGTGCATACTCATCCCTCAAGAATCTGAATGGAAAAACTCTGCTCAAGTAACTCATATATCCAGTTTTAATGTATGGCTCATAGTGGAATTTCTCTAAATGCTGACGTTTGTTCCATTCCTCGCCTAAGTTTGGTATGCCAGTGGCTTGAGCAATAGTCAAGGGTGACAAAATGAAATCAACCCCGGCAAGATTTACCCGGCCATCCCGTAAATGTAGAACAAACAGACGGGCCAATTCACGATGAAGCCGGGTTTGTGCAATCATCTCACAAAATCTGAAACATGACAAATACCGAAAAAAATCCATTGCTAATGGACATGCCTGCAACCGAGCCAAAGAAGTAGGCTCCTCTCTACGATGATTACCACTTCTGCTAACTCTATGAGACCCCCGTGGCACATTACCTTCAGTCATAGAATCACTGCCTGACCCTTGCTCATACTCTGACTCTGTCTCTGACATGGCTCTGAACAAGATATTGGCACTATGTATACTGATATAAATGCAGTGAAAACAAAGTTATGATGTGTGTTTTAACACCCAACAAATATCCCCCACTGTCAAAGCACCATAAGGAAACAAACAATGATAATATCTCTGTTTTAGGTGGATTGAAAAAGAAGCACAGTCTCTATTTTAATTGCGAGTGAAACTTGACCAAAGGAAGCAGGAAGCCTTTAGAATATTGAGCAAATCTTGTCAAAGGGAGCAATGCATTATATGACTGTGTTTGTCAATGGGCAGTAAAACAGAGTTATAAGTGTCAATGGGCAGTGAAAACAGAGTTATGAGAACGTTTTTATCATTGGGCAGTGAGATACAATATATCAATGATCATCACGGAACAAAAGTCATGACAGTGGTAAAATGATAATGATGACCACAGTGGTATAATGGATGTGAAAACAGTGGGGTTTTGATAATATATGCAAAGGTGGATATATCAATGACATAAGGTGGGAGAAAAACTCAAAAAATCATCCATATACATTTTAAAACCCTGAAGAAAAAATCAGCCATGTATGTAGGGTTTTACTCTTCCATTCAAACGATTGAAGACTTCAAGATACCATCAACACATGAAAAACTACTGAGCAATAGTTTAGAACCTGTTTGTAGGCAGTTGGAGAAGATTTAAATCGAACCTGGGCGCTCAGCACGATTTTTCTGAACTCTGCTGTCAAGTGGGTCGCTTTTTCCCAAGTGGGTCGCTTTGCCCAAGTGGGTCGCACCCGTTATAATTTACACTGTGAAAAACGCCCAGGTGGGTCGCTTTTCCCAAGTGGGTCGCTTTTGCCCAAGTGGGTCGCACCACCTTCAACTCTGTCAACAATGCTCCAAAATGCGATTTCGGCCTCCAAACTTCAGATTTCGCCTTGTATGCTATGGATTTTTGGAAATGAAACTTGTTTGCCCTTTTATACATGATGTAAATATCTTTCACAATCATATTTGATCCAAATCTTTTTGACAACCCATATTACAATGTTTTTTGCATTTTCACATTTGGCTTTTTAATACAATCTCTTTTTTGGCTTTTCTGAGTTCTGAATTGATGATTTTGTTATCTTCTTGCAGGAGTATGGCTTCTTTAGCTGAGGAAAAGATCAGAGGTCTGCTTTGAAATTTCTTCTTGGTGAAATAAACACAATTTATTACAAAAATAATATTGAACAATTTCTAGTTCCAAAACAAAGTTTTGGACTAGAAATGTTTTTAAAATGCTGATGATAATAAAACATGAAATCAAAATTTGCGGAACCATCCTCATCCTGCAGGCTTTATGACTGGTATACAAATGACTCGAAAACCCTAGACACTAAGACCAAAAACACTTATTGACATTTTAATGACCATAAATGAAATGACAATGATTTTGAGTGATTTTTGAGGAAATTTTTTAAAATAGCACTGCAGGTGTAAGCATGAGGAAACATAAGACAACAGACCCCTTCGTCAGTCAATGGCATGCTCCTAGCGAAATGCAATGAAGTGGAACAAGCGAGACACCTAAGAATGAATATGCAAAAGACGAAATGATCACTGACGGAGGGTTGTAAGGGCCGACTCTAACACCCTACATTTATCAACATGTTTTTCACTCCCTAACACACCCTAGCACTCCTTGACATTCCATAACACTCTAGCATGCCTTGGCACTGCCTAACATATAACCTCCTCACTCCCTCCTTAGAAGACTTGGAACTCGCTCACACTCCCTATCACACACTCTTATCCATTCATTTCCATTCATTTTTAACTAGTTCTCCCTTGTGTTTCTGTGGAAATCCCTAACACTCCTTAGCACACAGTGGCACACCCTGACACCTGACACATCTGGGCATGTCGCCCTGACACTCCAACATTCCTTGGAAATACCTAGCATACCTTGTCACTCCCTCCTTAGCACATCTCAAACTCACTGACACTCCCTGTCACACACTCTTATTCATTTCCATGCATCTGAAACTAGTTCTCCTTTGAATTTCCTTGGCACTCTATAACACTCCTTGACATGCATTGGCACACCTTATAACTTGGCACATGTTGGCATGTTTCCCTAAACTCTAGCATACCTTGTCACTCCCTCCTTAGCACACCTAGAACTCACTGACACTTCATGTCACAAACTATTATTTGTTCATTTCCATGCATTAATTTTACCTAGTTCTCCATAGTGTTTCCTTGACACTCCATAACACTTCCTATCACATGTTGGCACACCCCGACAACTAACACATCTTAGTCGCATGCCACCCCGGCACTCTAGAATGACTTAGCGCTACCTAATAGACCTTTCCACTCTCTCCTTAGCACACTTGGAAATCACTAACGCTCCCTGTCACACACTCTTATTCATTCATTTCCATGCATTTTTATGTTAGTTTCGTCATTTGTTTTAACATAAAGAAAGGACCCAAGAGGTTTAAAACCATAACCCTGGAATAAAATTTTGGGTGGTACAGCTTTTTCATAAAATATCTATTTAGGGCACACAATAAGTCCATTTGAAAGAACTATATTCAGGATTACAACTTTTGGTTGGGCCTAGGGAATGACATGAAAGCTTCTGGACTCAGAAATGGCCAAAAAACATCATTTAGGGCCTACAAATGACCCTAGAAGTTCGGGACCCAAAAAACTCTAGAAAAACTTATAAGAAGATAAAGAACCATTGAGTTAGTGGAAGAGGTTGGTGGCCACCAATATCCACCTGGATAAGAGTGCCACATAAGTTTAGGGTGGGAGATAAGGTATGGTTGAATTTGTATAAAGAACACCTCTTAAAATCCCATTGGAAGTACCCCCCAACTCTCCATTCTGATATAGGCCTTACACCAACACAAAGGTTGCAGGTGAAGATGCTTCTAAATCAAATATTCCTTTTTTTTTGCCTTGAACCTTATATTTAATGTGGAGCTACTTCAACCATATTTCCCACCTCTCATAGACATCTCATGTTCCTACTTTGGCGCACATGTCTCACTAGGAGCCATATTCAACAAAAGTTTCCCCACAAAATGGACCACTTACTCATAAGGGGAGACAATTGATTCAATAGAATACTAGTGACCGCCCACTTGTTACATTGATTCAAAATTATTCCACGTCTTGGTAGTTATATTATATTGTTTTAGACCTCAAAATTCTGGCGCCTTTTTTGGGCATTTCCCTTGCATTTTTGGCATTTGTCATAGGCTAAAGACACATAGTATGGATTGTAATGGTCCAAGAAATTCCCTAAATGGAGTTTGCATGTAAAATTTTTAGCTGCGAGAAGTTGATATATCAATTAGCCTCTTTGGGCCCACATTCTTATTGGCACATCATTTCTTAGGGCTAGGGTTTTGGATTATAGGGTTTTTTTCATCTTAGTAAATCATACTTTATGTTCAAAGGTAGTTTTGACTTCTTGTCATGTTTCTTCTTATTCCTTCTTATTTTGGAGTTCCTCATCTCTTTTCCTCTAAAGCTCTTCATCACTTTTCCTTTGTTTTTCTTGCTGCTTGAATCTTTTTTCAGTTTCCAAAGCCCATTGTTTCACCAGATCATCTTGTTCTGCTTTCCTTCTCTCTTCTTCTGCCTCCTTCGTTGCTTGCTCTTCTTCAATCCTCCTCTTGATTTTGTCTGCTTCTTTTTCCAGTGCTTCCTTCAACACCTTCACCTATTCCAACGCCCTCTAGAGCTTTTCAACTTCTTCCTAATGGTTGAAAATAGGTGAAGCATGGGTCTTTTCAACCTTATTCTAAGGTCCTTGACTTAGATTTTCTTTAACCTCAGATGGATAAATAAGTCTCTTGAAGATTTCATCATCAGTATCCCTCTCATGAGTATAAGACTAAATCTGGTTGATAACAACACAATGACTAATAATCACAGCTTCAAGATCATGTATTTTGAATATTATCTCTCCAAAATGATATGATTCAATTTCATTGACCTCTTTCATGGCTTGGCTAGTGCCATCAACTCCATAGTATATGATATTGATAGGTAACTTGGGCCATATTGACCTCTTTTCCCTCTTAAGAGTACCTGTATCTTGATGATAAAATGTCTAATATAATATTTCCAACTGAGCCACTCTATTTGAAGCATATAAAGGTAAAATACAGGGAGTTCTCAATCCACCATATGGCATAAACTCTGATGTAAATTCCTTGTTCATGCAAATACCAGTCTCCAATGCCTCTTATGACTACCCATTCTTGTTCCAAGAGGTAGGGACACTCTTTATAAAATAACAAAGAGTACATTGGAGCAATAAAATGGTTGCATATTATTGTCATCTTTGATTTATGCTTGTAATCCCATAAGAGCTTGCATTAAACATGTATCGGAGGAAAATACTTGGACCATTTCCATTCTAGTTTCGCAAATTCATTTTCTGAATAGATGGAGTCCAAAAGGTAGCTCGACATAAAGAAACCAGTAGGCTTGGCACTCTTCACTTCCATGAAATATTTATATAGTGAAGGGGACATGATTTCACTCCAATTTAATGTTGGCCCATGAGTACAAATTTCATTTACCATAGGCACCCATATTTCATGAAACATGGTTCGATCCTTTTCTCCATACAGTTTGGCTAGCAACATCATGACTATTCTAAAATGATGCTTCAATCTAGCAGTTAGATACACCTTTGATATCCTGGTCTTAAATATTTTAGCATAAAACCACCATTCTTTAGTAGCATGCTAGGAGGTACCTCATCCATAGCCCTTTTCACCCATTCCTCAGATAGACTTACTTCAGGCTTTGGGAGGAAATTTCTTGACAATATGTTGAAGGTATGATAGCCTCCAACTGGGCTCTGGTGTTGGTTTAGGATCCATCTATTGGACAAGTCCACCTAGCCTATGAGCCAGGAGATTACCTCCACAAAAGGAAGAACAAGAGATATGGAAGCAATCCTATGGAGGCATGATTTGGTCAAATTCTTGTAAATGTTGATACTGAGGTCATGTTCAAGATCATTGTGGATGAGTTCTAAGAAATCCCATGAGCTGAACATTTGATAAACTCTTCCCCGCTGGAAATAATTCTCATTGCTTATCATGCATTCTATGTCCCCCATGATTAAAGGATGATGTTCAGGAATCACCGCCTCTGAAGATTTATTTGTTCAAAGTTTATTTTCATTTTTCTTCATACTGTTGACTTTCTTATCAATTCCTACACTAACTCAATACAAGAAGCTTAATGTTGTATAGGTTTTACATGGTATTCCTTTCAACTTATTATATACATATACCTTATTATCCCAATATAGAACCATCTGCTCCATGGCACTGACTTTGTTTGCATCGGCTTAGCCAATATCTAATCCTGATGGTATGCATATTTTTCTAGTGATTGTCATTCTTTTTTTGCTCCAACATAGTTGAAGAATGCAAGAAAAGCACTGGATTTTAGTGTAGGTCACCCATTATTTTTTTGTTTCATTTGTCAAAATATGTCTTATATTTACATAAATGTATTTACAAACAACAAATCAAAAGGTGGAAGCGTGTATACAATGGAGCTTATATTAGTATCCTCTTTTGTAAGACTAGTAATTGGTTGGTCTCTATATCTCCTCGGAAGATACATAAGATGCGGATTCATAATTGTATTCAAGTTGCAAGGAATTATTGGAAATGGATTTAGATATTCTAGACTCGGGTCTACTAGGACTCATTCTTGTAATCGAAGTTGAAGAACTGGGTTCCCAAAAGGTCATGGAACTTTGTCAAGGAGATAGGGACTTGGTTGTAGATACTAAATAGTATGAATTGAAATTGATATGTTAAAATGTTGATCCAATGTCATTTTGTGACCCCAATTGTAGAGTAAGTTAAATGGCTTGCCCAGGAGTTTTTTAATTTTCTTGGGAATTCAACACTAAAATTTCTTCTAGCTTTATAACTTGAATATCTCGATCTAATTTTTTATGGGAAGGGTCAATATTTATGTGTACAGGATAGGAAAGACCATATGGACTATCATGAATACATTGAAGTCGATGATAAAATTATTTGGTTTTGGTAGGTATTATCACTTTTGCTTTTGTTTTGCATTTGTAATGTAAGTGAAAATCCATGGATGTCCTATGTATCTACAAGGCGAACTTAATTTTACTTTGATGGAAATATTGGGATTCCAATCTTCCATTTTGATTAGATTGTTGTCATTAATATCTTGGAATAAATTTTGATTCTTTGCTTTCTATTTGCCATAAGTTCGTTGTATGTTGCAATATTTTACGAAATATATCATTAATTTGACTTGGATCTAGTGACACCTATAAAATTCTGCTAATTAGGTGCCTGCATTCTCCCTACTCTTTTGGTTGCAATTTTACTTCTATTTGGACATGGTTGTTTGTGTTCCTCCAGTGTTGTCTCATTATTTTCTTAATGCTGGGATTTTCCTCCTTGGGATAAACTTCTTATATGCCTAGGTTTTGATATGTTGTTGTTTCATTTATGGTGATTAGTTTACTAGTTTTCTAGTTCACTTCAATGGTTATTTATGTCTCATATTCATGGGGCCTCTTACCCACACACCACACCTTTTTATATGGGCTTCTCATGATGGGTATAATCTCTAGTTTGGCCTATTGTGTCTTTAGGGAATATCAATATAAATTTTAGTCTCAAATTTTCCATGGTTTGGTACCTCACATTGGCCATGTGTGTAACAGGGAACAATCTTGGTGATTTGGGCATGGTCGAAATTGCCATCTAGTTCAACATAACAAATTGTAGAAGTCAATAAGATTTATTTATCTTAATTATTAGAAAATAAACTTATTGTGTTTACCTTTTAATTTCTACATATTTTCCATAAATTACCACTAATTATTTAAAATAATTTATTTCTATTTACATAATTTATAAATTTTAATTAAAAATAATTAGTTCAATAGCAATCTCCCCTCCCCAATTTAATTCACTGTATATTAAGAATATTAATTTAAATTGTATATTAAGAATTTTAATTTAAATTGAAAGCAATTATTTTAAAATTCCACTGTTACCCATAGAAAAAAATAAAACCAAACAACTTTTAAAGCTTACACTATAAAATAAAATAAAATCCATATCTAACCCAAAACTAAGAAAAAGAATTATAGGTGGGAACATAACAAAGATCTAAGTCTACTAAAAAGGTTTATGAAAACCCTCTTCTGCCATGTTTTGTCCCTAATAATGCACCTCATGAGTGCAGACAATGAACGCAAAGTTCAGAAAGAGGCATTGTTAAATCTCTGCAAGGAAAAGCCCCTGGATGCTCTCGCCCTGAAGCTTTGGCGGTGAATCTTGTTCATGTCTAGTGGTCATGAGTTCAGTGGAAAGCCCGAAAATGGTTTTGAGTTCAATTCCATCAACAAGGTACTCTTCCCATTTATTTCTCTGCTACATTTGAAAAAAATAGAATAGAAACCAAGATTAATCTTAGAATATTGTTTGAAGAAATAGAATAGCAACAGATATTAACTCATGATTAGATACATCATTGAGGGTTTATTCCAACCTAGCAACCTGTACAAACCCTCTATCTTCACCCGATCGAGATTCCATTGTAACAGAAGATGGCCCTCTTCCATGATTTCAGTTGACTCAGTCGGTCTAGTACAAGCTACTCCACTAGTAGCACCCTAGTCTAGAATTTAACCTTGATGAATGAGGGGGGAGTAGGAGACCGTAGCAGGAAAGAGGAGATCCACAACCATGGTTTTCGTGAAAGCCCAAAAATTGAGGTGATTTTGGTTTTGTTGTTCTTGACATAACATGTTGTATAATGGTTAATTCCCACGAAATCCAGTGACCCATGATTATCCTCTTCTGACGAGAATAAAGGCAGTCGATTGCCAACTCTCTCCATCATCGATGCCGGATAGTCTCCGAAGAACAGTTGATTCATGAACCTACAACCAGTTGTATGGTTGCGGTTGTATTGTTGTTGAGTATACATATTATGATATGAGATATGCATGATGTAATGATGGATAATAAAGGTTTAATGTGATGGCATGTACCATCCCGCCCGATAGAGATTCCATTGTAACAGAAGATGGCCCTCCTCCATGATTCATAGTTGACTTAGTCGGTCCAGTACAAGAAACTTCACTAGTAGCACCCCAGTCTAGAATTTAACTTTGATATTTGATAAATGAGGGGGGAGTAGGAGGCCGTAGCAGGAGAGAGGAGATCCACACCATGGTTTTCCTGAAAGCCCAGAAAAACTGGGGCCTACTTCAATTGGATCTTGCCCCAATCCTAAAACTCCCGCGGCCCCATTAAAGTTCCTTCCATTGATCTTCCCACATCCAAATGCGAAGCCCAGGAAAGAATTATAACCCTATCTTCCTCGTCTCATGAACCCTATGATGCTTAGTCTCGTGAAGAAATTTGACAAGGAAAATTTACGGCCAGGAACTAGTATGATTATGTAACTTGCTCAAAATTCAAATATTTAATCAATAAAAGTTGGTTCATCTCGTTGCATGGAATTTATGCCATATTGTACTAGAAAATATAGGAAATAAATTCTTTTTGAAAAATCGAAACATTTCTAATGCCTTTTATAGGGCTAGAATTTTTTTCGTTAGGACCAATATAGAGAAATGTACCTGAAGTTGTATTCAGTTTCAACAAATTTTCTCGGACATTAAAAGTATAAAAAACTTAGGATTCCTTTCATCTCTCATTCTTACATATTTCACAGGAATATGAACTAATTATTGGATCCTGCCCAAATCCTAAAACTTTCGTCGCCCCATTAAAGTTCCTTCCATTGATATGCCCAGGAGAGAATTGGAACCCACAGTCGACTTCTCCTGGCTGTAATCTCCAGAGGCTAGCGATCCATTCATGTAAAGCACTACATAACTCCAAACCCCGTTACCACCACAGGTGTACGGATTAAATTGGTAATGGGACAATTCAGTACACACATCCGAACTATAGGGTATTCTTTTATAAGAATATGACTCTTTCGGATCGAATATGGGAGCATTGCACTATATCCATGTCACATTGCTGCCCGTGTCAATTATGAGAAACTGATTCTTTGTTGATGTGCCAATCCCTGCTCTTAGCAGTATTTTCATTTGTGTAACATGTATTTTACTATATTCTATCGACCACAAAGCTTGCAACAACATTGTTTGAAACTTGTAGTTTCTGTGACTTCCTTATAAAAACATTACAATAGCACTTTCATAATAAAATAATAACAAAAATGTTTGCATGACACATCTATAGCGAAAAGTAAGTATTTAATAAATCCAACAAGGTAAGGATCTCATCTATACACCCTGCATCTATAAAGTTAAAATATATTTTGAATTCATATATCCAAAGAAATTTGAGAAGGCACTATGAAATTTATTGAAATCTATAAAGTTACGATATTTTCAGAAAGAGCTCGTTACAAAATGAAATCAATGAAGTTGAGATATCTTGGGAAAGATATCATTACAAAAGAGCTCATAGACACTGCCCCATTAGTCAATCTTTTAACAACCCCTTTGTGTGAGTGTGGAATTTGGCAAAAGAGACTGTCTTTCAAATCTAGCTATGATCGAACTAAAAATAAAATTCGCATTTTAGTGCTTCTAGTTTCAACAGGAACATTGCTCTCTGGAAAATAAGTGCCACCGGTTTTTGAAATTGTATTCAAAAAAGCATTGTCTCTTTCGAAATTCTGAGAAACTGTGTCTATGACTTCGAGTTGATGGGCCTCAGAGGTGAGCACGCCCCGTGAATATGATCCACTCTTATATTCACTCCTCCAATCAATTCTCATATCGAAGCCTACCAATATTTGGTCACAGATCTCTAGAATGCCTAAGTCATCATCATGGTAATATTGGATAACCATTTAAGAAAACTGTTGTGGTGCTACTCTCTCAACCACAAAAATCACTATTGAAAAAGACCTAACCACTATACCTTCACAAATTAAGATTAAGATTGAGTTTTTTCATAGAAAGTTTATTTTCACCATTGAACCTAAGTGATTTGGCTCCCTTAATATTTCTTTGAAGACTATATCATTGGGATATTTTTCTCTTACATATGTTATAAGACCATTTTGATGAATTTGAGAAGGTTTAATTAAAAGTTTTTCTAGATCCTCTAGATATTCTTTTGGAATATTTACTTCCATACCAATTATTTTTCCACTTGATTGACATTTTCATCTCTGTTAGCTGACTCTACAATAGGTTATTTGTTCACATGGCTTTTCTCTTCTTGATAATTTATCATCCTCTCATTGAGATTTCTCATAGTCTCTAGGTTGACAAGTACTACTCATTTTTGTTTTCAGTTGAATTCTCTTCCACATATGCACTATTCATCTCTTGCACATTTTAGCGATGGTCTAGCTTCTATTATTTGGCTTAAAAATTTATATGTTTTCTTGTAATTGATACAATGTAGTTTCTAGAAGTTTGTTGCTTGAATGATTAATCATTAATGTACTATGGGTGCTATTTCTATCTTTATTGATGTACAAATATGTAGGTTTTCATATATTCTACAACCAATTTGGCATTCTAGATATTTTTTATCAATATAAATGCAATATAATTTATTTCTCTCTCTCTCTACACACACACACACATAGAGACCCGGGGATTTGGGAAAATGATGCTCTTGACAATCTCACTCTCAAACACTCTCTCACTCCTTCCAACCTTGGATGTGCCCTTAATTATGTGGTTTTGATATTTCATATTATAAATATTAACTATTTAATGTATTATAATAGTTATAATATTGTATGTGGAGTTTTATAACAAGCCTCTCTTTTCTGCATTGCTTCACCCTTAAAATAATATTAGAGCCTTACTTGAGTAAGCAAGATGTTGTATCCTCGATCCAAAATATAGCACTTTGATTAAAAAAATGATTTTCTATTGTGCTTAACAAGGACTTATATTGACAAAGGTGGTTAGGAAGATAGACTCTTGAAATTTGTCATAGTTCATTGTGATAAATTTACATTCAAATCTTATTAAATGTTTTTGATAATATCTTCTCACTATTTTTCTTATATATACAGATGCTTCTTGATGCATAGTGCATGAGTGTCTAAGAGACATGATTATCACAAAATCACCATGATATTGCATAAGTAGTGATTTAAATATGATTATTGTTCATTATGTGCATCAAATGGAAAGGAGACAAGAGGAAGTGGTAGAGGATACCTAAGTGGGAATATGGCTAGGAGTATTGTAGAGGAAGGATGTGTGTGACCACCAAGTGTAGGGTTCAATGTTGGTTGATAGTAATTTATTTTGAGGGAGGTGTATGTGCCAAAATGGATTGGGAGATATGTGAAGGAGGGGAAGGAGCTCTCTCCTCTTGACAATTCAAGAACCTGTATTTCTTTTATGCAAGGTAAATTATACTCCTTATGGGTGGTTGTGGCTATCCTGGGATGAAGGTCTAGATAATATTTAAACCTTCTATATATAGGTTTACAATCATCATCATAATACCATTTGTTAATAGTTCTAGAGCTTAGGGGGCATGTGAGTCACCGTGAATGAAGGTTATGAAGGAAGAAATCTTTGATAGCTTCCCAAAGAATATGTGTCCCTGATGATGGGTGGTGATACCACTCGAAATGTAAGACATTAGTAAATATGCACACAACATTTATCTGTAATCTTACATAAACTAGATATAGAGAAGTTGTGGGTGGAGTGAAAAAATGAAGAAGTTGTTGATGAAGTCGATTTTCATAGGTGGGTGAAAATAATAGTCAAAATTGAATGTGATGTAAGGTAAAAATAAGATTGTGTTGATAGTGAAAACAATTGCATTCATCATAGCGAGAGTACCTTGACCTCTTCAAAGGTTGACCATTTCCATTTCCATTTCAATGAGAGGGAGCCTTCCTCTTTCCTTTGAACCTGTTGTTCCTTTGATTTCCATTCCCTCAGAATTTTTTATTGTTTTTGTAGTCATCATATTGGGGAGAGTCCCTTTTATTGGGGCATTCTCTTGCATAGTGACCAAACTTGTTACAATTGTAACATCTTCCTTTTCTTCCTTAGGGACCCACTCTTTTTAGGTTTTAATCCTGAACAGAAATTAACTACACACGAATCTTATAACATAAAATAAAAAATAGCGAGAGCATAAAACATAAAACAGATAAACACAGAGAGTTTCCCCTGGATCCCAAATCGGGACGACCAGCTTGATTTTTAATTATATTCCTTTTACTGTTACAACACATATATATACATGACAAAGCATACATAAACCCCAATCCATTAACCCTAGATTAGAACATAACCATAGTTCCCTTGACCGGATCTACAAAATACCAGGGGCCGAAAACCATCGTACCCCAAAACCATGTGCAAACTCATGCACAAAACATGGGTGGGTCCGCCTATGAGTGGGTCCGCACACCAAAATTGGGGTCTACCTTCCCCCTTGTGACCCCCCTGCTACGACCGGTGCAATGTACAACACGTGGGGGTAGTTGTGGAAAGAATATAACACATACCCAACATTCTCCTACTTGTTGTTTTCTTTCCACAGGGGGTCACAGGAGAGCTTAGTAATTAGGCCAATTCTTCAACACCCATTGTTTCTCTACACCAAGAGAACTTCTGAGTGCTCACAAAATTCGTCAATGCATCTACAACATTCTTCAAAGTTTCCACCTTTACCAGCAACACCCTTTTAGCCTCAACTATATCTCTAACAAAGTGATATTGAACATCAATGTGCTTTGTCTTTGAATGGTAAGCAGGGTTCTTAGCCAAGAAAATTTCACTTTGGCTATCACAGTCTATCCTTATAGCTTGTTGTACCAACCCCATACTTGAACACAATCTCTACAACCAAATTGCTTCCTTGCTTGCATGAGTGGCTGCTATGTATTCTGCCTCTGTAGTTGAAAGAGCCACTACAGACTGTATTTTACTCATCCAACTGACTGCGCCTCCAAATAGGCTAAACACATACCCACTTGTAGATATTCTTTGGTCCAGATCTCCAGCCCAGTCTGCATCAACAAAACCATGAATTTCCAACATTCTTTCCAATCCTGGTCTTCCCTGGTAGCACAAGCCATAATCACTAGTGCCACGTAAATATCTGAAAACCCGCTTCACTTTTGTCCAATGCTCCTTCCCTGGGTTTGACATAAACCTGCTCAATACTCCCACTGCATGTGCAATGTCTGGTCTAGTACAGACCATTGCATACATCAGGCTACCCACTGCACTTGCATATGGAACACGAGACATATACTCCTCTTCTTCTTGTGTCTTGGGACACTGTTCAGCAGACAGCTTTACACCTACGGGAATAGGAACATTCACCGGTTTACTATCCTGCATATTGAACCTCTGCAATATAGTCTCGACATACTTCCTCTGGTTTAACCAGAGCTTCCTCTTTTCCCGATCTCTCTTAATTTCCATGCCCAAAATATAGTTTGCGGCACCCAGATCCTTCATGTCTAATTTGGAGAACAGTTGGGTCTTCAAATCTTGGATAATTTCTTTGTCATTTCCAATCAACAACATATCATCCACATACAAGACCAAATAAATAACACGGTCACTAATTAATTTAAAATAAACACATTGATCCTCCTTGCTTCTGGTGAAGCCAAGTCCCCGTATATAGGTATCAAATTTCTGATACCACATCCTTGGTGACTGTTTTAACCCATACAGAGACTTCTTCAACCTGCATACCAGTTCTTTCTTACCCTTCACCATAAATCCTTCAGGTTGCTTCATGTATATCTCTTCTTCTAGATCCCAGTTGTTATGTTAGCCATCAGTATTTTTTACATGTTAGTGATGACTATATCTACAGCTGAGTTTTCTAGAAACTGATTTCCTTATGTCAATATGTCATCTAGAAAACCCTCCTAAAACTTTTTTTTCCTTTCTACTTTTCAGTCCACCCATGTCAAAATCAAAACCTCATTATCCCTATCCTATCTAGCTTCAGCCCTACTAGTTTGCTCATCAACTTTAAAAGGAAAATCCAAATCTGTTTCAAAAGTCTCCCTTATGTTAGGAAGTGGCGCTTTAAGACATTTTACCCTTGGCGATCATCAAAAAGCCAAAAAGCCTCCATCTATTACAGACCAACTATAACTGACCTCCCACTCTGCAAATGAAATTGACAAATAGATCTAAGTCGCGCCACTTATATCCCTAGGTCTCAGCACTGCATAAACCCCAATCTCAAGCTGACTATTAGGTGTCTCACAGTGTTTTATGGATTCTGCAAAGAACAGGAAATATAACTTCATCTCAGGATTAAATGCTTGGATCTACAGTTAGAGGAACAACTGCTTCTAAATGTATTATGAGCCTGAGATGAAGCTGCAAAACAAAGAGTCACTCATCAAGACCTTACAGCTCTTTCCAGCATGAAAATCACAGTAAGAGAAAGACACCACTGTCACAGCAAACTGGTAAATTGTCATGGCCCAGAACCTCCTTCATTTACAAGCAGAGGGTTAGAGCGCCTCCTTCATCCACAAGCAGAGGGCGCTGGCCAGTATTGACTTTGAAGATTGCAAAAGTCCAGGTTTGCCTTTTACTGAACAGTGAAACAATATCCCCAGGTTTTATGAATGTGAGTGATGATCATAACAGGGATAGAGTTTGAAATATGCTAGCTCAAAGGAAAAAAGAGTCTGGTCTGATAAAGGAGGTCATCTGAAGCTTTCAAATCATGTGAATTGTTGAACTTTAGAAAGGCACGTCATTAGTAAAAATTCCAATCATAAGTAGCCTGTTTGTCCACAAGATCAAATGGAATAGATGCTGACAAAAAATGCCATTACATGGGCAGAAAGAAAGTTCTTGGTTTTTCAAAAGGCACTGACCTTCATAGTCACAGAGACTATTTTTCAAGTAATTTTTCATGAGATGACCATAGCAAATGATGATATGTCAGTCACCCTCAGAGCTGTGCAGAGAGACAGTGTCACTTTGGCTAGGGTTTCTTCTGAAACACAGTAATGATTGCAAGTAGAGATGCTAGTATTGATGTTTTTCAAGTGTTTTACTTTCCATCACATCCAGGGAAAAGCTGTGTCAAACAGATTTGTCAAGCAACCTTCGGATACTTTACCTGATGAAGAGCCTCCTCCATGTATGAGCAAATGGCCAAAGCCTTGGATATTGTTGAAGACTGATTAGTCAGAAAGGTGCAGTGGAAGGATACAAAGAAGGAAAATAGAAGTCATTACACAGGTCAAAGATAATGCTTCTAATTCAAAAAATATTACTCTTCCTATTCATATGAAAATGTCTTTCAAAATATACATCATGATGGATAGGGAACGTTATGAATATGTATGCCATTGATACCAAAAAAGGGGCAGTTTCCTTAAGGGAAAGGATCAAACAACAATCCAATGTCACATGCCAAAAGTCCAAAGGAGCGCTTTTCAAGAAATGGTGTTCAAGGCTTTCAAATGATTTTGACACATTCTGAATGATTTTTCCTTGTTAAAAATCACCAAGAAGGTAAAACAATGAACATAGTCTAGTTATGAAATGGTTCTATTACAAAAAGGGTCAACACACTGGTCAAAGCAAAATGGTAACTGTGTATCAAAGAGCCCTGTTTTTCCTTTTTTACAAGCTTATCCTTTCAGATGGACAAGGTGAATAGGTATACAATTTTATGAATAGGCAAAAGGAGTTTGTTTTGATAAACTGTCACTGTTTAAATGTCTTAAAACAAACACAGTTTTCATCATTCCAAAGGACAGATGTGGCACAGCTAATACACCTATAAGCAAGAAAGTGTGTTGAAAGGATAAGTTTTTCTTAAATCAAAGGTCCAAGAAGACTGAGGCTGCTATTTCAAATTATTCTGCAACCAGGGGTCCTACAAGTCAGTCTGCAGGTTCATCAAGTACAGGAGTGATCTGGCCTATTTTTAGTTTCTGGAGAAAGATTTTAAGACAAGTATAGGCATGTTCATCATAAAAGGGAAAGGGCGCCATATCAGTGCATTTTGAGTAAAAGAGGTATCAAAGAAAATTTCCTTTTTAAATATACAAAGGTGAATAGAGCATAATCAAATACAACTACATTTTGTACCTCGCAGTCAGAAAATAGATTTAAAGGACACTCGGCATTTAAGTTAGTTTCAAGGAGAGGCCTTGTCACTTTGTAGCAGCTGGAGAGGACATTTTGAAATTCGAAAATCAAAGAGCTTAAATCTATCTTCTCACCAAGTGGCAGAGGCACTCCATAGACTCTTAGATATATTAGTAAGCAAAGGTCACATTTTTAAAAAGGACCTGAAAGGATCGGCCCTAAACAGAGTCATTGTTCAATTTTATATACATATTCGAAATGACAAGGCCACAGTTTGAAAAAAAAACGGAGTTGAAAACCAACGTTACTTTTCAAAGTTTAAGACCGTTGAAGATTTGTTTTGAAATGACATAAGAGAGTAAAGTCGAGGGAAATATTTTCATTTTCAAAACTGAAGACAAAACCCCGTGTCTCCCTAGCATCAAAGAAAGACATTTCGGGTCGATTTGCAGAGCTGAGCACTGTTGAACGCCGAGCGACGCGCCTGGAAACGCGCGCGACGCGCCTGGGAGGGTATTTACACTGACGGTCAGTGTTGGCGCGACGTGCCTATACAAACAAGCGACGCGCCTGTACGCCGCCCGACAGGCCGACCCGACAGGCCACCCAGGTCTATTGTTGCGCGCTGTTCTTTGCTGAAAGAGTGTCGCGCTAATCTTGAAGGTCTCCGGTGCTGATCCAACTCTCCTCCAAGGTTTTTTCAGCATTTTCAAGAGGTATTTCGAAATTTCATCCACATTTCCGAAATTACCAAATGATAAAAGTCGGTTTTTTTGCATGAGTATATCTGTTGAAACAACATGTATGGTTGAAGGTCTTCTCCCCAAAGATGGATATTCCGCATTAAAAGGGTCTTGATTATTGTAAAAAGGGAATCTTTACAGCTCTTTGCTCAAAGTTTTTGGAGCGTTTAAACAACCCTGTTACCTCTGCTTTAAATATAACTCTGACTGTATACTCACACCAAGGTTAATGAGCATGTTTTTGTTTAAAAAGTGACATGCATAAAGAAACAGTGAAGTTTAGTATGAGAGAAGTTTCTTGATCAGGCAGAAGTTTACAGTTTGAAGCTGCAGAGGAAGACTTTATTATAGAAAGACAGGGTTTTAGTCTAAAAAGAGAAACTTTTCACATAGTCCTCAAGACATTGCCACATTATCAAAACAGTGAAGTGCACTCAGTAAGAGGGGTTTTGACATATCTGTTTTGAAAAAGAAAACTCACACATTTTCTGCCTAAAAGCTTGATAGTCTTCTAAAAACTCTGTCATTTTTACTCCAGTCCTGTGTATTTACTGTCTAGACATATTCATGATGATTTGCAATAGATGCAAGATCAGTGGAAAGTTGGCACACTTATACAAGGCAGAGTTGTAAAGGACTAGAATTCTCCTTGAGCAAGAAGTAAGGTGTATTGGTTGACATCTAAGAAGTTTCAAGAACAGGGTAATCAAAGCACTTCTCACAGCAAGCTCCTTTTAGCAGTCTGCCCCTCTTCTTCACTATATTATTTCCTACTGAGAATTTGTTGACAGAGATTGTCCAAAGGTGGACAGGACACTTTCTGAAGGGCAGGTTTTTTGATGGGAATTTAACATTGGAGACAGAGATATAAATGTGGTGGTTGATCTCTTAAATTCACAAGTAAAGGGTGTGTTTCCTAAAACACTGTGCACTGATATTTCACCTAACCTAAGTCTCCTTTTTCTTTCACTGTATGGTCTCTTTTATAGAAATCTGTTGACAGAGATATTCTAAGGATGAGTAGGGCCACTTTCTGAAGAGCAGGGTTTTAATATTTGAAGTTTTGTCTTGGAGACACAAATACAAGTGTTGATTGGCCTCTAACAAATTCACAAGAGGAGTGATTGCTTAAGACTGTACACAGGAAATTTACACAGAAGTCTGTCTCCTTTGTACTATATAGTACCCTATTGAGAATTTTTCCTAGCTGAGGTACATTCAAAGGTGAAAAGCTGGTTTTAAGGAGAGCAGAGGTCGTGAATTCAAAGACACTTGTTGCAATACATCAAAATCCCATTGTCTATCTGTCCAAGCAGTATAGTGACACAGTTTGTTTCCAGCAGGGCATTTTTACACACAGTGAGAGCAGTTTGCCTTTTCCAAAGCATTTCAAGTCAAAATGCCTCCAAGGCAAGACCGCAGGAGCGGTCCACATAAAAGATATGAGCCCATCTCTACGGAAGAGATTAATTCTCATCCATCTGTACTTTTCAACTTCCATGAAGTAGGCTGCCTTGATTTTTGCCAGAAGATAGAAGAAGTCAAGAGTTTTTCGCCATTAACACACTTGTGCGCCCTGAGATTCAAACAAAAACACTTCCAAGTGGCGGATCTTGATTTCAAAATTTCTCCAAGGTATGTGTCCAAGGCCACCAAGATCCCGTATCATGTCGAAAAATGGTTTAAACAAGCTCATCTTGACTTAGAGGATTACAAACCTTTCATCCAGCCTGAACATAGAGATGCTGTCACTGTTATCTTCCCTTTTTCATATCTTCTTGACAGCTATGCTCCGCTTATGAAAGCCATAATGAAATATTTCACTTGTGAAGGGAGGTTTAATCGAATTTATGCCTATCATGTCCGCTTATTGATGCATTTTACCAGAAGCAGGAAACTAAACCTTCCTTACTTTTTGTCCAAGAGCATAGAGAAAATGGCATCTACTGTCCAAAAGAAGGCTCCACCTCAGCAAATCCCTTCTCTTTTTCATCATTCCTTAATCAAGATTATCTTCCTATACCAGCTAGAGAAGAAAGAGGTTTCATGGGATTTATTCATCAGCCATCCAGATTTTGCCACTATTCCTCCTGCCCATATTTCTCCTACTCAGCTTGTCCATCGCCCAGTGCCTCTGTCTAGTAGGCCTACACCTAGAAAACTCAAAATGACTACTGGAAATCCAAGTCAACAGGGGGAAGGAGAGGGCAGTGAAAAGCAGCAAGAAGGAGAGGGTAGTGGACAGCAGCAGATTAGAGATGAGGGACAGCAGCAGATAGGTGATGAAGGGCAGCAGGCAGATGATAAAGGACAGCAGATACAAATTGAGGGACAGTAGCAAATAGAAAGTGAAGGACAGTAGGTCCAAGATGAACAGCAACAGGTACACATGGATGAACAGCAGCAAGTGCAAAATGAAGAACAACAAGTTGGGCAGGAAATTGAAACGCCTCTTGAGCCACAAATTGGACAAGACAATGATGAGGAACAACAGCAAGTGCAAGATACAGAACAGCAAGCTAAGGCTGCCACCCAAACAGTGACCAAGGTTGCTCCTAGCAAGAGGAAATTGCCCAAAAATACATCTTCTATCATGCCAAGGAGGAAAAGCGACAGATTGGCTTTCAAAGGCAAAAGTAAAGTGGGAGAAAGTACAAAGCATGGAGGTGAATTAGCTATTATCCCTATCCAAGGCGATGATAGTGACAATGAGGCCCGCCTTCTTGAAAATCTCTTAATCCATAAGGAAGGGCAAATTGATGCATTAGAGCAAGATCTTCAAAGGGCAAGGAATTTCAATCATTTCTTGGAGATTGAAAACAAACAAAGGAATGTGCACACAGCTGTTCATGAGGCACGGGCGATTAAGTATAAGAAAGAGGCAGCCAAGGCGCAAGCAAGAATTGAAGAGCTCCTTGGTGAGTTTGATGATGAAGAAGAGGAAGACTAGCCTAGGCGGAAGAGGCCTAGGACCATCGGGCTTAGAAGAGCCTTGGAAAAGCAGAGAGCAGAAGAGCAAGCCCAGCTCCAAGCCTTTCCTCTCACTGCACTCCTTGAGCAGGAAATTGAGGAAAACAAAGAAGCTTGGCTTGAAAGAGCTAACAAGCATTTGGAAATGAAGCTTGAAAGGGCGAATAGAGATTTAGAGCTGCAGAGGAAGAGGACACACCACTTCCAAAAGCTGAATCAGTTTGCCCGGCGCAAGCTAAAGGTAGCACAAGAGAAGTTGAAGAAGGTGAAGGGGAAGCGCCTAGCACGGAAGGAAGGGAAAAGCATATCAGCCCTTGATATTTTAGCCTCAGCTTCGGAGCATGTTGCTATGGACCCTTGAGGGTCATGCATGCCAATTTTGGGCCTTGTTCGACAACTTTTTGTTTTTTGGCATTTTTTGGGTTTTTGGCCGAAAACTCCTAATTTCGCCATTTCAGTTTGATGAGTTGTCAAGGAAGGAGGATGATACCGATGGATGCCATAATTCCATGAGAAGGTCTCCAGCAATTTTCAGGGCATTTGGAGATCATTCTCCCCCTCAAATTGGCGAAAAATACCCTCTTTTTGCACATTCTGCCCGCCATATCAGCAGTCTGCTATTTTCTGGGTTTTTACACACAGGTACAGTTTTGGATGACTTCCAGGCCTCGGATTGAGATGGTTTCAGTTGCACCGGAAAGTAGACACAGAGAGCTTTCCAGCAAGCCCTCATGAGCCTCATTTCGACATCGGGAAGGCTGCCTATTGCATCCAGCAAGTCAGGGGACCTTTTTCAGGCATAAATATGAAGTATTTTTGTAATTTTTGAACCCCAAAAATCTGCTTTTCCCAAATGTGCGTTAAGCTATTTTTATCCTTGGGAAATCATGTAAAGTCAATATAATTTCTGTTTTTAGCAGTTTTTTAGATATTTTATGGGATATTTTGTGCCTTGGGCTTTGCAAAGCCTCAAGGACAAGTTTAGATATTTTGACTTGGCCAATGGGATAGCTAGTTGCTCCATGAGGTTTTCCTCCCTCAAGCCTATTTATTCCATGGTTTTCATTGTAAATGAGAGGCTGAACTTGAGAGAAGAATTAATACATTGGTCATATGAGCTTTGATGAATACACTTGTGTTATGATTTTTGGACTGCCTCTTGGATGCTTTTGAGGAGTGATGAAGGATTGGTGATGGATTCCATGACATGGTAGAATGGTATAGTTTTTCTTGTTATGTTTTGTCTTCTAGTTTTCATCCATAATACATGCTTTCTTGCTGCTATAGATCAATAGAGATTAGTTTTGAGATATGCCCATGGAGGCACCTCAAAATTCCTGAATCTTCATAGCTTGATGTTTTCTTCTTCCTTTGTTATGCTAAAGAATTCTTTACTGCTCTTTAGTAACCTAAGGATAATGTTTGCTAGTTTTATTTACAAGTTCTATGTATGTTGAGTAGGATGTATGGTGTGCCCTGCCTACCTATTAACCGTCCATGGTTCTGTCCATAAAAATTTCTCTTTGACTGATTTGTTGATCATCTTGTTGAACCAAGGAGGCCTAGTCCCGATCTAGCCCTTTGCCTAAAACTATGAAAGCTTGTTTGTCAAAGTGCCCAATGACTTAGAGACTATGTTTAGGCGTTCCGGCGTAGTTTATGAGTTGTTAGTTTGTCTTGTGTGTTTTCTCCAAAGTCTGATAGCCATTTCCCGAAGTTAGAGGGTCTTATACCTCTATGTATGGTTGGAATGTTTGATTTCTATGTATTAATTAGCTCATAGTTACATTTAACATGATTAATGGCTTGCTATAAAATGTTTATGTCTGCTATCAACTAGTTACACTTGAAATCCCTTTGTCTTTCACCAACTTGTTGTCCATTTAACCCATTTTTCCCAAAGATCCCTTCTACCGTGAATCAAATCGGCCCTACAACAGCCTTACATCATTACCTCATAGCTTCCTTGACCTGTTTGACCCCATAGCCCAATTTATCTACATCTTGTTGTCCAGTTTATGTATTTGATCAGTTTTATCCCTCGCAAACTTAAAAAATCAAAAAACTAAAAACATACTCCATAACTAGCCTAATATCAGAACACCATAAGCAAACACACCGATATCCTTTCCACCTAATAGAGAGAGCCCTCTCTGAGTCCAGGAAGGCTAGGTCCTTGGGCTCCAAAGCTTGGTTTGATGTTACATCGTCATTTGGCTCGCCAATCGGCCAAATCACGGGACCCTAACATAATGGCGATCACGGTGGGACTCTGAGTGATTAAAAACTTAGTTTCTCTCATCTTTAAAGACTTTTTGAGATTACTAGCTGATTGAATTATCCCACCGCTCTCTAACATAATGGCGATCACGGTGGGAATTTGAGTCAAAACATCCTAGGTATCCCTTAGGAACTCTCAAAATCTCAGTCAAACTTAGAAGAGTAGAATCTGGTTGTCTCACCATCCTAGCAAAATGATGAGTCAGTTATAGGAAACTCTTCCAAACCTCAGGACTACATAAAACTCAGAAAAAACCACAAAAATACTCCCTTAGATTGGTTTTTGTCAATATTGGTGGTGGACCATACAAGTATACCTCAAAACAACTGAAAATCCACCTGGCGACTCCACTAACTTCCACTAAACTCTAAGTAAGCCTTACTATTTTTCAAACACTAGGTTACTATCCGATAGACCTAGCCCATCGCTCACTAGCATAGCGGGAGATGGTGGGACACTGAGTACATAGTAGTCTAGCAAACTCTTATAGACTCTTTGGTCCTTTAGATACTTAAACAAGCAAGCAGCCCATAGACCCATTTTTTAGAGTAAACTCTTTTTGTTCTCATCACCCTAGCAAAGTGTTGAAGCAAGTCTAGGATACTTTAAACCATAGGCTGCACATAAAACTTAGAAAATCCAAAAACATTCCCAGATTAGTTACTGGTGGTGGACCATAGCTATCTTCACAAAAACAACCCATTTCCACCTGGCGACTCCACTAATCCATCCCTTTTATTTTGACCATCTTTCACCTTAGTAAAACTTTAGAAAAACCACTCATCCAGAACATTCACCAATACCATTCTCTTTAAGCTCTGGATCTAAAATCTGGCTTCACGAAGGATCAATACCAGAGCTCATCCAGACCCAAATCCCCCTATCATAGTAGATGACCTAGAAAAGATTCTGTGGCAAGCTTCCGAAACTGATCATCTAGCTACTGGTAGATTCATCCGTAGAACAAGATCTGTACCTAAACATCGCACTATCCTATTAGATTCACCTTTTGAATTAGAGTCATCACAAACTCTTCCCAAAAGCAAATCATATAGTAAGATAAACTTTGACGATCTTGAACCCCTAGACCCACCACAGAGTACTATTAGAGAAGCTTCACCCACCACTCCTCCTGATTTCCAGCTTCTCTATCAGTTTGGCTCCTATCATCCCAGATCTGCTCAAAACCAGATCACTAGTCCAAGTTCATCCGCCACACCTGGTCAAAACACCACTGTTCAAACCACTTCATTTCAGCCTACTAGTTCTCATCTTGTACATCATCCACTAGCTCCAATCATGGTAGCCTGGTATGCACCTTTGGTGTTGCCACCGCCTTTAGCTCCTCTCCCAAAAAAATATCAAGACAAAATCCCACACTTCACTGGATAAGACACCACCACACCTCAACAGCATATAAGTAGGATGACTGATGCTTATGAATACCTAGAGGTACAAGACGAGACTGTCAGAATGAGAATATTCGCCCAAAGTCTTGGTGGTGAACCCAAAGCATGGTTCAAAAGCTTGGCTCCAAACAGTATCCATGATATCCCAGAACTACAACAAGTTTTCAGAAATAGGTGGGAAATCCGAAGAAACCCCATTCAAATCCTGTCAGAATATAACAATCTAAAACGGGAAAATGGGGAAAGTGTCCAAGCTTACTGTACTAGGTTCAACAGTGTATATAACTCCCTCCCACCTCATTTCAAACCTCCACTTGGTTTAGCTTTGGCAAAATTTCCCGAGTGGTTTGATCCGGATATGACATATCATCTGAGAGACAAGGATCCCCCTACCTTAGAGGAAATGCAACAAATAGCTATAAAAGCAGATGCCAACTTAGCTGAAAAAAGAGCTAGAACTAGATCAGAAAGAAAGGTCACATATAGAGATGAGGTCTCCACTTCATCACCTTCCCTAGATCCCAGAATAGATGACTTAGTCAAATCCATGGCTAAAATGTGGGAAAAGATCAATGAAAAGGCTCCTGTTAGGGACAACCAACCAAACCCTCCAAACAGAAACCGGAACCAGAACTTTAGGAGGGAACAGCCCCAAAACAGACCTAGGGAAAATGACCAACAGATTAGGCCACCATTCAATGAAAACTATGTGGAAGGGGATGACAGGGATACAGAACCCATCGATGAAAGTCATTTGAACCTCGTAGGATCTGATAATGAGAGTGAGGTCTACCTCACAGCAGAAGAACAAGAGTTATGTTCTCCTAGTCAGGATGAAACCAACTGTGAAGGTCTTGACGACCCTGCCATAGATTTTCAGAATGCCATTATAGAAGCTCACCGGCAGTATAATCTTAGAAGCAGAAAAAACCAAAACCATTCCAAAAAGAATAGTCCTAATAAAGCCAAAATCTCTGATAATATCCTAGATAAGACCATGGATAGTAACAAAATTGGGGCCAAAAGGATTGACCAAAACAAAGGAAAAGCCATTCAGACAAGTACTAATTCAGACACTCCTAGTACCTCTACAGAAACCCCAAAGTTGACTATATCAAACGAAATCCCAAGCCAAAGTTAGCACATTAAGAACATAGAAAAGGTTATGTCAGAGAAAGCAGGAACAAATCTGCCCAAGTTGCCTGTTCCTTACAGCTTCGAAGGGGAAATTTCCAAAATAAAAATTACCATACCCCTTACTGAGCTAATAAATATAGACAGGTATAGATCTCAAATCTTCAAAGTCCTCGATCTAGAGAGCAAGGCAGATACCTTAAATTTAACTGATGACAAACCCGAGCTCTTATTTGGCCCTAAAGTAGAAGGTGAATACCAAGAAGGATCTATTTCTCCTTTCTATATAAGCTTAAATATACGGGACAAAATATTACATAATGCCATGTTAGATTCTGGTGCTTCCCATAACCTCATGCCTAAAGCAGTCATGGAAAACCTAGGACTGGAAGTGACCCAACCTTACAAAAACCTGTATTCTTTTGACTCGAGTCAGGTCAAATGTTTAGGTCTGATAAAAAATCTAGATTTTGCCCTAACACAACTACCAGCCAAAAACTTAGTCATGGATGTAGTAGTGGTCGATATCACACCCAAGTATGGAATGCTACTATCAAGAGCATGGGCTGCCAAAATACAAGGTAGCCTTCAAATGGATATGTCATTCGCTACTATCCCAGTTTTCAACCAAACTAGGAGGTTATACCGAGAGACTCGCATGAAATACATGGTTAGAAACAGGGATAAGCCAAATAATACCCCCATCTATTCCATTCATTCCAATTTAGATTCTTTTATCTTATACAATGAAGGTGATATAAACAAGCAGATAAAAGAAAATGAAGACATGTCCAAACCATTACTGAATGAAGAAATTGATGACCAAAGTCTCAAGAAACCTGAGAAACAACTTAGTATCATGTATGAAAAAGAAACTCTTTGGAGTATAATCTTTGATGGTTCTTGTGGAAAGACAGGTTCAGGAGCAGGCATCTGGATACACAATACTAAAGAAGGGCATTCTTTTAGATTAGAATTCCAATGTACAAATAACATTGCGGAATATGAAGCCCTTCTCATCGGTCTACACATGCTTAGAGACTTAGGCGCCAATAGAATATCAGCTCAAGGAGACTCAGAGCTTGTAATCAGGAAAATCAAAGGTGAATATTCGGCAAAGAACCCAAGACTGAGAGAATATAGGAATGCAGCTTTGGATATCCTTAAAACTTTTGAAAAATATGAGCTCACCTATATCCCTAGGATTCAAAACAGTCTGGCAAATGAGCTCGCCTTCGCTGCAAGCAATAGTAAAATACCATGTATGAGTGAGCAATATGACATTCAAGTGAAACACCGCCCTACTGTACCGGATAATCTTGACCATTGGAAAATATTCCAAGATGATGATCAAATTGATGATTTCCTACAATCTAGGAATGAGTTTGAAATAACCAAAATAGAATTAGGAGATGAAGAAAAGAAACCCAGCCTAATTCAAGACCAAGAGCTAAATCCACCTTTGTGGACCAATCTAAACCTAGTAGACCATCCATGTGACAGGGAGATAGAAGAAGATATTGACCAAAGGGAACTCGAAGTCTTACGCTGCGAAAATGACACCATACCCAGAGGGATCACACCTTTAGAAGAATTGTTTGACTTTAACGATGTGGCCAAAAAGCCTAAAATGGAATCTACAGAGGATGACATAGAAGAATACAACATAGGAAGCCCAGAAGAGCCAAAAAACATTAAACTATCCAAAACCCTCCCACCTAACATAAAACATAGGTACATAAATCTATTTAAAGAATTTAAAGATGTGTTTGCATGGGGGTACTAGGATTTGAAATCATATGACACCAGCATCATCCAACATAAAATTCCCCTCAAAGAAAATCAAAAACCTTTTAAACAGAAGTTAATAAGGATAAACCCGGTATTATTACCATTTGTTGAAAAGGAAATTAAAAAGATGTATGATGCCGGGATAATAGTATCTCTCCGATACTCCGAGTGGATCTCAAATTTAGTATCAGTTAGGAAAAATACTGGTGAAATCAGACTCTGCATAGATTTCCGAAACTTGAATAGGGCATGTCTGAAAGATAACTACCCTCTGCCCAAAATGGACCACATACTTCAGAAGGTAGTAGGCACTAAGAGAATCTCATTACTTGATGGTTTTTCTGGTTATAACCAAGTATTGGTTTATCCTACCGATCAACATAAGACAGCTTTCACCACCCCTTGGGGCACTTTCATGTACGTTAAAATGCCTTTTGGACTGATGAATGCTGGCACCACATTTCAAAGAGCCATGGACATAGCCTTCTCAGAAGACATAGGTGTTTTCATAGTCATATATCTCGATGATATAACAGTATATTCTAAATCTGATGAAGAACACCTAGCACACTTAAGAAAGGTTTTCAAAAAATGCAGAAAGTATGGTTTGTCCCTAAACCCCAAGAAAACACTTTTTGGTCTAGAGGAAGGAAAACTCCTAGGTCACATTATTTCGGAAGAAAGAATTAAAATAGACCCCCAAAGAATCGAAGGAATCCTACAGATAAGTCACCCCAGAAACATAAAGGAGTTACAGTCCTTTATCGGCAAGATAAATTTCTTGAGAAGATTCATCCCAAACCTTGCTGAGCTCCTGAAAGAGATCACAAATATGTTAAGAAAGGAGGTCAGGGTTAAATGGACTATAGAAGCCAAAAAATATTTTGAACTAATTAAAAGGGCCTTAACCGAAACACCAGTATTGATAAGCCCTGACTTCACCAAAGATTTTTACATTTTTTCATTTGCCTCAGAACATACAATAGCTGCGGTGTTTTTGCAAAAAAATGCAGCCGGGCAGGAGCAACCCATTGCCTTCTTTAGCAAATCCCTGAGAGATGCTCCCTTGAAATATAACATCATGGAAAAACAGGCATTCGCATTGGTAAAAGCACTGAAAGATTTCCGAGTTTACATCTTGCATTCTCATGTCATAGCTTTTGTCCCTAATATTGTCGTCAAGGACATTCTGAACCAAGATCCCGATGGTAAAAGGGGAAAGTGGATTGCTATCATCCTAGAATATGACTTAGAAATAAGGCCTACCAAACTAGTTAAAGGACAAGGACTTGCAAGACTAATGGCTGAAACCAACCTCCAAGCTTTAGATATAAATTTTGTCGATGCTTTAGAAGAACAGGAAGAATGCACACTTCTCCCTATCGATCAAACATTTTTGGATTCACCTTGGTATGCAGAAATTCTTTATGTATTAACTTATATGAATGCTCCTCCAACTTTATCAAAAACAAAAGCAAGATTCCTTAAACAAAAATATTTAAAGTTTTGCATTATAGATAGTTCTCTATATTGGAAAAATCCTACTAGTATGCTGCTTAAATGTTTGCTTGAGTCTGATGCAGAGAAAATTATGCGAGAAATGCACGAAGGGGAATGTGGAGGTCATCTCTACTGGAAAACTACTGCAAACAAAATCCTTAGAGCCGGTTATTATTGGCCTACCTTATTCCCTGATACTCACAAACTAGTTATGACATGCCATAAATGTCAAATTTTCGATGGCAAGAAAAAGCTTTTACCTTTGCCCTTACATCCAATTATAGTTGAAGGACCCTTCCAGCAATGGGGTTTAGATTTCATTGGAGAAATTCACCCCTCCTCATCCGCTCAACATAAATGGATCCTCACAGCCACTGATTACTTTACCAAATGGATAGAAGCCATACCTTCCCGGAACGCTACCGATTCTGTCATCATTTCGTTCCTAGAAACCAATATCCTATCCAGATTTGGCTGTCCCAGGAAGATCATTACAGATAACGCCGCTGCCTTCTCCTCCAAGAAAATGATAGACTTCTGTCACAAATATAATATTTCATTAGGACACTCCACAGCCTATTACCCTCAAGGTAATGGTTTAGCCGAGTCTTCTAACAAAAGCCTAGTCAACATTATCAAAAAACTTCTTGAACAAAATAAAAAAGCATGGCATGGGAAACTAGTACACGCCTTATGGGCTGACAGATTAACCACCAAGAAATCCATAGGTATGTCTCCTTACCAGCTAGTTTATGGTCTAGATGCCATTTTCCCAACATCTCTAGGGGTTCTAGTAATGAAACTATTACAAGAAGTCCAAATAGAAGAAAATGACATGCAAAGGAGAGTAAATCAGACTATCCATTTACAACAAACTAGAGAAGAAGTTTACCAAAGGGCTCAATTAGCACAAGACAAAATAAAACAGATTTTTGACAAAAGAACTAAGGAAAATGATTTTCAAATTGGAGATAAAGTTTTAAAATGGGATTCTAGAAGAGAAGACAAAGGTAAACATGGCAAGTTTGAAAATTTATGGAAAGGGCCTTACATCATCAGCTCAGTCAGTGGAAACAATGCTTTCTTCTTGCAAGAACCTGATGGGACTGAAATTTTTGGAGGTCCTGTGAATGGCAGGACATTGAAACATTATTTTTGTCAGGAGCTCCATTTTTTAGTTTTGGGACACTTGCATTCATTGTACATACCATTGTTTGAAATATTGAAAAGATAGAAAAATCAAAAACAGTAAAAGATAGGAAAGTCAAAAACAGTAAAAACAGAAAAGAGGGCAGGTGAAGATAGAACAAAGGCCCCATGTTCCAAAAAACAGCCTTTCAGAAAGCGAGCAAGTCTAAATGCCGCTACTAGTGCTTCAATGTCTTGTTCAGCTATCTAGCCTAATCATAGCTGAGCATGTTTAAATTTATTTGCTGATAATTTAGTGAGTGCCAAGATATTCAACATTGTGTAAGATTGACTTATCACAGAGCTTAGATTAGGGAGAGATTCTGGTTCCACATGCCTAAAACAGAACCAAAGGGAGAAGCGAGGGATGAAAAACACATTGTACATCTTAGCCCCGCTTGTCTAGTTTCCTTTTATTGCAGAATAACATTTGTGTGCAGCTTGTCTTTATGCCGCAAATGCATGACAAATCAGACTGCCTAATCCTGATTTGATCATTTTTGAATTTCATGTTGTAGATTAGAGAATGAAATCCTGTCAAACTGCTTAATCTTGACAGTTGATCTAGCATAGGTAGAGTAATGAAGGATTTCATCAGTTTAATCTGAACTCCCGGCAGATATAAGAGTAGAAATAGATAGGTTCATTTTGCAAAAAGAAAAATATACTTTGTCAAAAGGCTGCTAGTTCAAATGCGCCAAAGAGAAGAAAAAATGTTAGGAAAGATAGTGGGGTAGGTAGAAGTATCATTGATGTTAATCATGCTGTCAATTTTTCAAAAATAACATCAAGAGAAGGGTAAATTTTGCGCCAATGGATAAGGCACTGGTCTTCATAAGCCAAAAATCTGAATTCTGGACACCTCCTGACGAGGAGCTGCCCTCCCCAAATGGAGCCACTGTTAGCCATCATTATTTTTTACATGTTAGTGATGACTATATCTACAGCTGATTTTTCTAGAAACTTTTTTCCTTATGTCAATATGTCATCTAGAAAACCCTCCTAAAACTTTTTTCGCCTTTCTACTTTTCAGTCCACCCATGTCAAAATCAAAACCTCATTATCCCTATCCTATCTAGCTTCAGCCCTACTGGTATGCCCATCAGCTCTAAAAGGAAAATCTAAATCTGTTTCAAAAGTCTCCACTATGTTAGGAAATGGTGCTTTAAGACATTTTACTCTTGGCGATCATCAAAAAAAGCCAAAAAGCCTCCATCTGTTACAGACCAACCATAACTGACCTCCCATTCTGCAAATGAAATTGACAAACAGCTCTAAGTCGCGCCACTTATATCCCTAGGTCTCAGCACTGCATAAACCCCAATCTCAAGCTGACTATTAGGTGTTTCACAGTGTTTTATGGATTCTGCAAAGAATAGGAAATATAACTTCATCTCAGGATTAAATGCTTGGACCTACAGTTAGAGGAAAAGCTGCTTCTAAATGTATTATGAGCCTGAGATGAAGCTGCAAAAAAAAGAGTCACTCATCAAGACCTTACAGCTCTTTCCAGCATAAAAATCACAGAAAGACACCACTGTCATAGAAAACTGGCAAATTGTCATGGCCCAGAACCTCCTTCATTTACAAGCAGAGGGTTAGGGCGCCTCCTTCATCCACAAGCAGAGGGCGCTGGCCAGTATTGACTTGGAAGATTGCAAAAGTCCAGGTTTGCCTTGTATTGAACAGTGAAACAATATCTCTAGGTTTTATGAATATGAGTGATGATCATAACAGGGATAGAGTTTGAAATATGCTAGCTCAAAGGAAAAAAGAGTCTGGTCTGATAAAGGAGGTCATTTGAAGCTTTCAAATCATGTGAATTGTTGAAATTTAGAAAGGCAGGTCATTAGTAAAAATTCCAATCATAAGCACCCTGCTTGTCCACAAGATCAAATTGAAAAGGTACTGACAAAGCATGCCATTACACAGGCAGAAAGAAAGTTCTTTGTTTTTCAAAAGGCACTGACCTCCATAGTCATAGAGACTATCTTTCAAGTAATTTGTCATGAGATGACCAAAGCAAATAATGATATTTCAGTCACCCTCAGAGCAGTGCAGGGAGACAGTGTCACTTTGGCTAGGGTTTTTTCTGAAACATAGTGATGATTGCAAGTAGAGATGTTAGTATTGATGTTTTTCAAGTGGTTTACTTTCCATCACATCCAGGGAAAGCTGTGTCAAATAGATTTGTCAAGAAACCTTCGGATACTTTACCTAATAAAGAGCCTCCTCCATGTATGAGCAGATGGCCAAAGCCTTGGATATTGTTGAAGACTGATTAGTCAGAAAGATGCAGTAGAAGGATGTAAAGGAAAAGAGCAAAGGTCTTTTACACAGGTAAAAGATGGTGGTTATGTTTCAAAATGCATTACCCATAGTAAAATATCTTTCAAAATATACATCATGATGGGCAGAGAACATTATGAATATGTGTGCTATTGATACCAAAGAGGGGCAATTTCCTTAAGGGAAAGGATCAAACAACAATCCACTGTCACATGCCAAAAGTCCAAAGGAGCGCTTCTCAAGAAAAGGTTTTCAAAGCTTTTCAAATACTTTTGACACATTCTGAATGGTTTTTCCTTGTTAAAGAATCACCAAGAAGGTAAAACAGTGAACATAGTCTAGTTATGAAATGGTTCTATTACAAAAAGGGTCAACACACTGGTCAAAGAAAAATGGTAATTGTGTATCAAAGAGCCCTGTTTTTCCTGTTTTACAAGCTTATCCTTTCAGATGGACAAGGTGAATAGGTATACAATTTTATGAATAGGCAAAAAGAGTTTGTTTTGATAAACTGTCATTGTTTAAATGTCTTAAAACAAACACAGTTTTCATCATTCCAAAGGACATATGTGGCACAGATAATACACCTATAAGCAAGAAAGTGTGTTGAGAGGATAAGTTTTTCTTAAATCAAAGGTCCAAAAAGACTGAGGCAGCATTTCAAATTCTTCTGCAACCAGGGGTCCTACAAGTCAGTCTACAGGTTCATCAAGTACAGGAGTGATCTTGCCTATTTTCATTTTCTGGAGAAAGATTTTAAGACAATTATAGGCATGTTCATCAGAAAAGGGAAAGGGTACCATATCAGTGTATCTTGAGAAAAAGAGGTATCAAAGAAAATTTCCTTTTTAAATATACAAAGGTGAATAGAGCATAAACAAATACAACTGCATTTTGTACCCCACAGTCCGAAAATAGATTTGAAGGACACTAGTAAGAAAATGTCACATTTTTAAAGGGACACGAAAGGGTCGGCCCTAAACAGAGTCATTGTTCAAGTTATATGCATATTCAAAATGACAAGGCCACAGTTTAAAAACAAAACAGATTTGAAAACCAACGTTACTTTTCAAAGTTTAAGACCGTTGAAGATTTGTTTTGAAATGACATAAGAGAGTAAAGTCGAGGGAAATCTTTTCATTTTCAAAACTGAAGACAAAACCCCGTGTCTCCCTAGCATCAAAGAAAGACATTTTGGGTCGATTTGCAGAGCTGAGCACTGTTGAACGCCGAGCGACGCGCCTGGAAACGCGCGCGACGCGCCTGTACAAACAAGCGACGTGCCTGTACGCCGCCCGATAGGCCGACCCGACAGGCCACCCAGGTCTATTGTTGCGCGCCGTTCTTTGCTGAAAGAGTGCCACGCTAATCTTGAAGGTCTCCAGTGCTGATCCAGCTCTCCTCCAAGGTTTTTTCAGCGTTTTCAAAAGGTATTTCGAAATTTCATCCACATTTCCGAAATTACCAAATGATAAAAGTCGGTTTTTTTGCATGAGTATATATGTTGAAACAGCATGTATGGTTGAAGGTCTTCTCCCCAAAGATGGATATTCCGCATTAAAAGGGTCTTGATTATTGTAAAAAGGGAATCTTTACAGCTCTTTGCTCAAAGTTTTTGGAGCGTTTAAACAACCCTGTTACCTCTTCTTTAAATATAACTATGAATGTATACTCACACCAAGGTTAATGAGCATGTTTTTTGTTTAAAAAGTGACATGCATAAAGAAACAGTGAAGTTTAGTATGAGAGAAGTTTCTTGATCAGGCAGAAGTTTACAGTTTGAAGCTGCAGAGGAAGACTTTGTTATAGAAAGACAGGGTTTTAGTCTAAAAAGAGAAACTTTTCACACAGTCCTCAAGACATTGCCACATTATCAAAACAGTGAAGTGCACTCAGTAAGAGGGGTTTTGACATATTTTTTTTGAAAAAGAAAACTCACACATTTTCTGCCTAAAAGCTTGATAGTCTTCTAAAAACTCTGTCATTTTTACTCCAGTCCTGTGTATTTACTGTCTAGACATATTCATGATGGTTTGCAATAGATGCAAGATCAGTGGAAAGTTGGCACACTTATACAAGGCAGAGTTGTAAAGGACTGGAATTCTCCTTGAGCAAGAAGTAAGGTGTATTGGTTGACATCTAAGAAGTTTCAAGAACAGGGTAATCAAAGCACTTCTCACAGCAAGCTCCTTCTAGCAATCTGCCCCTCTTCTTCACTATATTATTTCCTACTGAGAATTTGTTGACAGAGATTTTCCAAAGGTGGACAGGACACTTTCTGAAGGGCAGGTTTTTTGATGGGAATTTAACATTGGAGACAGAGATATAAATGTGGTGGTTGATCTCTTAAATTCACAAGTAAAGGGTGTGTTTCCTAAAACACTGTGCACTGATATTTCACCTAACCTAAGTCTCCTTTTTCTTTCACTGTATGGTCTCTTTTATAGAAATCTGTTGACAGAGATATTCTAAGGATGAGTAGGGCCACTTTCTGAAGAGCAAGGTTTTAATATTTCAAGTTTTGTCTTGGAGACACAAATACAAGTGTTGATTGGCCTCTAACAAATTCACAAGAGGAGTGATTGCTTAAAACTGTACACAGGAAATTTACATAGAAGTCTATCTCCTTTGTACGATATAGTACCCTATTGAGAATTTTGCCTAGCTGAGGTACATTCAAAGGTGAAAAGCTGGTTTTAAGGAGAGAAGAGGTCGTGAATTCAAAGACACTTGTTGCAATACATCAAAATCCCATTGTCTATCTGTCCAAGCAGTATAGTGACACAGTTTGTTTCCAGCAGGGCATTTTTACACACAGTGAGGGCAGTTTGCCTTTTCCAAAGCATTTCAAGTCAAAATGCCTCCAAGGCAAGACCACAGGAGCGGTCCACATAAAAGATATGAGCCCATCTCTACGGAAGAGATTAATTCTCATCCATCTGTACTTTTCAACTTCCATGAAGTAGGCTGCCTTGATTTTTGCCAGAAGATAGAAGAAGTCAAGAGTTTTTCACCATTAACACACTTGTGCGCCCTGAGATTCAAACAAAAACACTTCCAAGTGGCGGATCTTGATTTCAAAATTTCTCCAAGGTATGTGTCCAAGGCCACCAAGATCCCGTATCATGGCGAAAAATGGTTTAAACAAGCTCATCTTGACTTGGAGGATTACAAACCTTTCATCAAGCCTGAACATAGAGAGGCTGTCACTGCTATTTTCCCTTTTTCATATCTCCTTGACAGTTATGCTCCGCTTATGAAAGCCATAATGAAATATTTCACTTGTGAAGGGAGGTTTAATCGAATTTATGCCTACCATGTCCGCTTACTAATGCATTTTACCAGAAGCAGGCAACTAAACCTTCCTTACTTTTTGTCCAAGAGCATAGAGAAAATGGCATCTACTGTCCAAAAGAAGGCTCCACCTCAGCAAATCCCTTCTCTTTTTCATCATTCCTTAATCAAGATTATCTTCCTATACCAGCTGGAGAAGAAAGAGGTTTCATGGGATTTATTCATCAGCCATCCAGATTTTGCCACTGTTCCTCCTGCCCATATTTCTCCTACTCAGCCTGTCCATCGCCCAGTGCCTCTGTCTAGTAGGCCTACACCTAGAAAACTCAAAATGACTACTGGACAGCCAAGTCAACAGGGGGAAGGAGAGGGCAGTGAAAAGCAGCAAGAAGGAGAGGGTAGTGGACAACAGCAGATTAGAGATGAGGGACAGCAGCAGATAGGTGATGAAGGGCAGCATGCAGATGATAAAGGACAGCAGATACAAATTGAGGGATAGCAGCAAATAGAAAGTGAAGGACAGCAGGTCCAAGATGAACAGCAACAGGTACACATGGATGAACAACAGCAAGTGCAAAATGAAGAACAGCAAGTTGGGCAGGAAATTGAAACACCCCTTGAGCCACAAATTGGACAAGACAATGATGAGGAACAACAGCAAGTGCAAGATACAGAACAACAAGCTAAGGCTGCCACCCAAACAGTGACCAAGGTTGCTCCTAGCAAGAGGAAATTTCCCAAAAAGACATCTTCTATCATGCCAAGGAGGAAAAGCGCCAGATTGGCTTTCAAAGGCAAAAGTAAAGTGGGAGAAAGTACAAAGCATGGAGGTGAATTAGCTATTATCCCTATCCAAAGCGATGATAGTGACAATGAGGCCCGCCTTCTTGAAAATATCTTAATCCATAAGGAAGGGCAAATTTATGCATTAGAGCAAGATCTTCAAAGGGCAAGGAATTTCAATCATTTCTTGGAGATTGAAAAAAAACAAAGGAATGTGCACACAGCTGTTCATGAGGCACGGCCGATTAAGTATAAGAAAGAGGCAGCCAAGGCGCAAGCAAGAATTGAAGAGCTCCTTGGTGAGTTTGATGATGAAGAAGAGGAAGACCAACCTAGGCGGAAGAGGCCTAGGACCATCGGGCTTAGAAGAGCCTTGGAAAAGCAGAGAGCAGAAGAGCAAGCCCAGCTCCAAGCCTTTCCTCTCACTGCACTCCTTGAGCAGGAAATTGAGGAAAACAAAGAAGCTTGGCTTGAAAGAGCTAACAAGCATTTGGAAATGAAGCTTGAAAGGGCGAATAGAGATTTAGAGCTGCAGAGGAAGAGGAGACACCACTTCCAAAAGCTGAATCAGTTTGCCCGGCGCAAACTAAAGGTAGCACAAGAGAAGTTGAAGAAGTTGAAGGGGAAGCACCTAGCACGGAAGGAAGGGAAAAGCATATCAGCCCTTGATATTTTAGCCTCAGCTTCGGAGCATGTTTCTATGGACCCTTGAGGGTCATGCATGCCAATTTTGGGGCTTGTTCGACAACTTTTTGTTTTTTGGCATTTTTTGGGTTTTTGGCCGAAAACTCATAATTTCGCCATTTCAGTTTGATGAGTTGTCAAGGGAGGAGGATGATACCGATGGATGCCATAATTCCATGAGCAGGTCTCCAGCGATTTTCAGGGCATTTGGAGATCATTCGCCCTTTCAAATTGGTGAAAAATACCCTCTTTTTGCACATTCTGCCCGCCATATCAGCAGTCTGCTATTTTCTGGGTTTTTACACACAGGTACAGTTTTGGATGACTTCCATGCCTCGGATTGAGATGGTTTCAGTTGTGCCGGAAATTAGACATAGAGAGCTTTCCAGCAAGCCCTCATGAGCCTCATTTTGACATCAGGAAGGCTGCCTATTGCATCCAGCAAGTCAGGGGACCTTTTTCAGGCATAAATATGAAGTATTTTTGTAATTTTTGAACCCCAAAAATCTGCTTTTCCCAAATGTGGGTTAAGCTATTTTTATCCTTGGGAAATCATGTAAAGTCAATATAATTTCCGTTTTTAGCAGTTTTTTAGATATTTTATGGGATATTTTGTGCCTTGGGCTTTGCAAAGCCTCAAGGACAAGTTTAGATATTTTGACTTGGCCAATGGGATAGCTAGTTGCTCCATGAGGTTTTCCTCCCTCAAGCCTATTTATTCCATGGTTTTCATTGTAAATGAGAGGCTGAACTTGAGAGAAGAATTAATACATTGGTCATATGAGCTTTGATGAATACACTTGTGTTATGATTTTTGGACTGCCTCTTGGATGCTTTTGAGGAGTGATGAAGGATTGGTGATGGATTCCATGACATGGTAGAATGGTATAGTTTTTCTTGTTATGTTTTGTCTTCTAGTTTTCATCCATAATACATGCTTTCTTGCTGCTATAGATCAGTAGATATTAGTTTTGAGATATGCCCATGGAGGCACCTCAAAATTCCTGAATCTTCATAGCTTGATGTTTTCTTCTTCCTTTGTTATGCTAAAGAATTCTTAATTGCTCTTTAGTAACCTAAGGATAATGTTTGCTAGTTTTATTTACAAGTTCTATGTATGTTGAGTAGGATGTATGGTGTGCCCTGCCTACCTATTAACTGTCCATAGTTCTGTCCATAAAACTTTCTCTTTGACTGATTTGTTGATCATCTTGTTGAACCAAGGAGGCCTAGTCCCGAGCTAGCCCTTTGCCTAAAACTATGAAAGCTTGTTTGTCAAAGTGCCCAATGACTTAGAGACTATGTTTAGGCGTTCCGGTGTAGTTTATGAGTTTTTAGTTTGTCTTATGTGTTTTCCCCAAAGTCTGATAGCCATTTCCCGAAGTTAGAGGGTCTTATACCTCTATGTATGGTTGGAATGTTTGATTTCTATGTATTAATTAGCTCATAGTTACATTTAACATGATTAATGGCTTGCTATAAAATGTTTATGTCTGCTATCAACTAGTTACACTTGAAATTCCTTTGTCTTTCACCAACTTGTTGTCCATTTAACCCATTTTGCCCAAAGATCCCTTCTACCGTGAATCAAATCGGCCCTACAGCAGCCTTACATCATCACCTCATAGCTTCCTTGACCTGTTTGACCCCATAGCCCAATTTATCTACATCTTGTTATCCAGTTTATGTATTTGATCAGTTTTATCCCTCACAAACTTAAAAACTAAAAAAACCAAAAACACACTCCATAACTAGCCTAATATTAGAATACCCTAAGCAAACACACCGATATCTTTTGCATATAATAGAGAGAGCCCTCTCTGAGTCCAGGAAGGCTAGGTCCTTGGGCTCCAAAGCTTGGTTTGATGTTACATCGTCATTTGGCTCGCCAATCGGCCAAATCACGGGACCCTAACAGGATTAAACACAAGCTATTAGTGATAGCTACTATTGGAAATGCTAAGAGGGGGGTGAATCAATATTTCTTTTCAATTGTTAATTTTACCACCCTTCTACCGTGAATCAAATCGGCCCTACAGCAGCCTTACATCATTACCTCATAGCTTCCTTGACCTGTTTGACCCCATAGCCCAATTTATCTACATCTTGTTATCCAGTTTATGTATTTGATCAGTTTTATCCCTCACAAACTTAAAAAATCAAAAAACTAAAAACATACTTCATAACTAGCCTAATATCAGGAAACCATAAGCAAACACACCGATATCTTTTGCATATAATAGAGAGAGCCCTCTCTGAGTCCAGGAAGGCTAGGTCCTTGGGCTCCAAAGCTTGGTTTGATGTTACATCGTCATTTGGCTCGCCAATCGGCCAAATCACGGGACCCTAACACCCGTGAAGAAATTTTGTCTTCACATCCATCTGTTCTATCTCAAAATCAAATGCAGCAGCAACAGATAAAAGTAATCTAATGGAAGTAACCTTGGCAACAGGAGAAAAAATATCACCAAAATCAATTCCCGGCACCTGGGAATAAACTTTTTCTACCAACTGAGCTTTGTATTTCTCCACCTTGCCTTCTACATTCATCTTCTTCTTAAACACCCATTTTCTCCCGATGGGCTTCCTTCCAGCCGACAACTCCACCAGATCCCATACCTCATTTTTATGCAAGGATGCCATTTCATCAACCATGGCTCCTTCCAGAGTTTTCCATCCTTTGAACCTACGGCCTCCCTAACAGTTCTAGGTTCATCATTAGTTATAGTTAAAGAAAAATTTGAACAGAAAGCAGATGGACTATACCTTTTTGGTGGTCTTCTTTCCCGAACTGATCTTCTCACAGCTGGAGTTTGTGGCTCTTCCTCTTCTGAGTCTTCTTTTGTTGTAGAGTCCGATTCATCCTCCTTTAGCTCAAACTCTATCTTCTCAAGATCCTCTGGTAGGACTTCATGTGTAACAACATCTTTTACCTCTCTAAACACCACATCTCGACTGTACACAACCTTCCTTGTTTCTAGGTTCCAAAGCTTGTAACCTTTTAAACCATCCTTATACCTAATAAAGATGCATCTTTCAAATTTATTATCCAACTTGGTCCTTTTCTCCGTTGGAACATGTACATATGCATCACATCCAAATACCCTCATATGTGAAAGAGATGGTTTCTTACCAGTCCATACCTCATGTGGAGTCTTATCCTCCAACGCCGATGAAGGTAATCTGTTAACCAGGTAATGATGCATCTCCACTACCTCTGCCCAGAATTCTTGTCCTAACCCGGTACCACTGAGCATGCTTCTTGCCTTTTCCATCAGCGTTCTGTTCATTCTTTCTGCAACTCCATTTTGTTGAGGTGTGTATGGAGTAGTCTTCTGTCGTGCTATACCACACTTATTACAGAACTCTTCAAATTCCTTATTGCAGAACTCCCCACCATTATCTGTCCTTAGCGCCTTTATCTTCTTCTCTATCTGGTTTTCCACCAGAGCCTTAAATTCTTTAAATATATCAAAAGATTCAGATTTATTCCTCAAGAAATATATCCATGTATTCCTTGAGAATTCATCTATAAATGAAACATAGTACATAGACTTTCCCAGTGATGGAACTGACACAGGTCCAAACACATCACTGTGCACAAGTTCTAATATCTTTTTTGCCCTCTTAGCACTAGAAGGAAAACTCACCCGATTCTGCTTCCCATATACACAATGTTCACCGAAATCGAAATCCAGAGAGAAATTAGACATACCTTCTACCATACCATTTCTATGCAGTATCCGAAGGCCCTTCTCTCCAATATGTCCAAGCCTTTGATGCCATAACATGGTCTTTTCTCTAGAGAAAGCTAGGCTTTCCGCTCCACTTTCAGGAACCACATAACTGTTACACCCATCAATAACAGTGCTACCTTGTAGCTTGTATAGATTTCCAGTCCAAAATCCCTGCATTAATACCAGTGCTCCCCGAACAATCTTGCAGGCATCTTTCTTGAACACTGTTCTTACACCTGCATCATCCATCTTGCTTACAGAAATTAGATTTCTAGCCAATGCAGGAATATGCAGAACACCAGGAAGTGTTCTAATCATTCCACCTTGCAGCTTCAGCTTGACCTTTCCACGTCCGATGATTCTGGCCTTCCTATCATCCCCTAGGAAGACATCACCACCATCATATTTCTCATACTCGCAAAACCACTCCCTATGGGGAGTGAAGTGAAAGGATGCACCTGAGTCAATCAGCCATGACTCGTGATCTACATGTGTATTTGAAGAAGAAGCCAAATACACATCCCCACCTTCATCCGAGGTGGTTTTTGCCTTTGCAGAAGGAGCATCATCAGATCCCTTTCCTTTCTCAGGAGCTTTAGATCTGCAGTCCTTTTTGTAGTGCCCTTCCTTTCCACATTTCCAACATACCTTTACAAACTTTCCAAGAGATTTAGATCTCCCTCTAGATTTGGATCTCCCACTCGAAACCTTATTCTTGTTTCTATTTTGGGACCTTCCTCGTACAGATAAGGCATCTCCATTCTAGCCCTCCATATTTCTCTGTCTCATTTCCTCCGACAACAAGGCTGAGACAATGTCATCAAAATTCAAGGTAGTTGTATTGCTACCTATTGCAATAACCAGACTATCCCACGAGTCTAGTAGAGAACACAAAAAACTGATGCACTTATCTTCATCTGAGATTTTAATATCAACAGATGACAACTGACTTACCACAGTATTGAAGGCATTCAAATGCTCTGTCACCGAGTCTCCATCCTTCATCCTCAGGTTATACAGCTTTTTCCGCAGGAACAACTTATTCACCAGAGACTTAGATTGGTACAAAGTCCCAAGTTTTTCCCAAAAATTCTTCGCCGTAGCTTCCCCAGATACATTCAACAATACTGAATCTGACACACACAACCGTATTGTGCTCTTAGCCTTCTGATCCAGTTTCTTCCAGTCTTCATCTGACATTGCCGTTGGTTTAGTACCTGGATCTACCGCGATCCACTGATCTTTATCCACCAGCAGATCCTCCATCTTGAGCTTCCACAACTCAAAACTCTGACCATTAAATTTCTCGATCTCTATCTTTCCGCCGCTCGCCATATTCTTTCACCGCAAGAATCGATCCCGTAGATCTCCCACTGAACAGGGTCTACCACAGGCCCGAGCAAAAAACCCTCAACAACAAAGGCGTCCCCTTGAAGCCGAAACAGGCTCTGATACCAAATGTAGGTTTTAACCCTAAACAGAAATTATCTACACACGAATCTTATAACAGAAAATAAACAATAGCGAGAGCATAAAACATAAAACAGATAAACACAGAGATTTTCCCCTGGATCCCAAATCGGGACGACCAACTTGATTTTTCATTATATTCCTTTTAGTGTTGCAACACATATATATACATGCCAAAGCATACATAAACCCCAATCCATTAACCCTGGATTAGAACATAACCGTAGTTCCCTTGACCGGATCTACAAAATACCAGGGGCCGAAAACCATCGTACCCCAAAACCATGTGCAAACTCATGCACAAAACATGGGTGGGTTTGCCTATGAGTGGGTCTGCACAACAAAACAATTTTTGCCGGGGCGCTGCCCGGGACCCCAACAGTGGGGTCTGCCTTCCCCCTTGTGACCCCCCTGCTGCGCCCGGTGCAATGTACAACGCGTGGGGCTAGTCGTGGAAAGAATATAACACATACCAAACACTCTTCAATGAATTTGATTTCTCGGTCCAACATTTTTCTTCTTCTTTGCATGAGAGGTGAAGGCAGTATTGTCACTTCCATTCCCATTTGAGGGATGGTCTCTCTCCATCATCCTTGTCTCCTCTTGAGCGCATCTTGTCAACAATTCATCAAAATCAGGAATTGTATTATTATTGAGAATAATGGTATTAAATACATACCATGGTCAGGGAAGTCCACCAAGAGAAATGAGAGTGAGCTCTTGGTCAGCTATGACCTCTCAAATAGCTAAGCGATCATTCTTGATTTCAGTGAGACTCATGAAATATGATTGGATAGACTCTCCCTTGTCCATCTTAATGTTCTTCAACTTGTTCTTCAAAAAGAGAATTTGATTAGCATTTCTAGCCCTAAACATGCCACCAACTTATCATACATCTCCTTAGTTGTGCCCAACTCGGAGATATAAGAAACCAAGTTCTTATGAGTAGAATCCCTGATGAGTGCACATTTTTGCAAAGGACCATCATGAAGACTTCTAGCAAACCCATGAATATCTCTCCAAAACTAAAATGCTTCCCTTGCAACTATTTGGGAGCATACAATACTCGTTCTACTGCCTTAAATTTAATTCAAGTGTTGTGGGATAAGGTCGAGCCTTTGTCATAACAAGAAACTCATCCTCCTAACTTTTATTTCTACATGAAAACATAGTTTTGGAATCCTCAATTCAAGGACATCCTCAATTCCCTGTGCAAAAATAGGGTCCAAAGATCTTTTTCACACCCCACATTGATAGGTGTGCAACCCAACGCAAATACCATCATACTTCAAAACCGAGATAACTTCTGAGTGGAAATTTTTGCAAATGGCCATCATAAAGACTGAAAACCCATGAATATCTCTCGAAAACTAAAATTCTTCCCTTACAACTATCTGGGAGCACATAGTACTGGTTATACTGCCTCAAATTTAATTCAATTGTTGTAGGATAAGGTCGAGTCTTTGTCATAGGAAAATAATCATCCTCATAACTTTTGTCTTTGCATGAAAAAATGGTGCTGGAATCCTCAATTCAAGGACATCCTCAATTCCATGTGCACGAACAGGGTCCATAGATCTTTGTCACACCCCACATTGATGGGTGTGTAACCCAGCACAGATTCAATCATACTTCAAAACTAAGATAACTTCTGAGTACACATTTTTGCTGGAATCCTCAATTCAAGGACATCCTCAACTCCCTGTGCATGAATAGGGTCCAGAGATCTTTGTCACACCCCACATTGATGGGTGTGCAACCCATCACAAATTCCATCATACTTCAAATCTGAGATAACTTCTGAGTGGACATTTTTGCAAATGGCCATCATAAAGAATTCCAGCCCATGAATATCTCTCCAAAACTGAAATACTTCCCTTGAAACTATTCGGGAGCATACAATATTGGTTATACTGCCTCAAATTTAATTCAAGTGTTGTAGGATAAGGTCGAGCCTTTGTCATAGGAAGATACTCATCCTCATAAATTTTGTCTCAATGTGAAAACATGGTGCTAGAATCCTCAATTCAAGGACATCCCCAATTCCTTGTGCAAGAACATGGTCCAGAGATCTTTGTCACAGCCCACATTGATGGGCATGTAACCCAACACAAATTCCATCATACTTCAAAACTGAGATAACTTCTGAGTGCACATAGTGTTGGAATTCTCAATTCAAGGGCATTCTCAATTCCTTGTGCACAAATAGGGTCCAGAGATCTTTGTCACACCCCACATTGATGGTTGTGCAAACCAGCACAAATTCCATCATACTTCAAAACTGAGATAACTTCTTAGTGCACATTTTTTCAAATTTCCATCAGAAAGACTTCCAACCCATGAATATCTCTCCAAAACTGAAATGCTTCCCTTGCAACTATCTGGGAGCACACATTACTAGTTTTTCTACCTCAAATTTAATTCAAGTGTTATAGGATAAGGCTGATCGTTTTTCATAGGAAGAAACTCATTCTCATAACTTTTGTCTTTGCATGATAACATAGTGCTAGAATCCTCAATTCCCTATGCATGAACAGGGTCCAAATATCTTTGTCACGCCCCACATTGATGGGTGTTCAACCCAGCACAAATTCCATCATACTTCAAAACTGAGATAACTTCTAAGTGCACATATTTGAAAATGGCCATCATAAAAACTTCCAGCCCATGAATATTTCTCCAAAACTGAAATGCTTCCCTTGCAACTATACCATATGTGTTCTTCTTCCTCAAATTTAATTCAAGTGTTGGAGGATAAGGTCGAGCCTTTTTCATAGGAATAAAATCATCCTCATAAATTTTGTCTCTGCGTGAAAACAATGCTGGAATGAATATCATTAGCCTCACCATCATCTACCAGTCCCTCACTAACTATGTCATTGTTTCACTCCCCACTCTTATTGAAATTCAAAATGGATTTCTTGTCTACCACTCCCTCAAAGATATTACGATGATTTAATCACAAGATTTTTCTTAAGTCTTGCCAGAAAATTAAACTATATTGTTTCTATCTAACCATTCTCCCCTTTTTCTAACATTCACTTGCTCACTATTTAACTTTACAAGAGTAACCTCAAGTTGGAGTGGTGTCTAAATGTGGACCTGGACATAAGACAGTGACTCATTTTTCAATGATCAAACTGAATTTCTACCAAAAGATGTCCAGGACAGGGCCATTCACCATAATTCTCAACCCTCATTTTTATCCTACTTTATTTTCCATGAACTTATTTATCATAATATTTTTATGTGTTATAAATGGTAGAACTACTGAAACACACCACATATGATCTGAGATTCTTTTCCTTGAGAAAAGCATCTAGATCTCATTCTACATCAGGTTTGTCATGGTATCTTCCCTATGGATCTGTAATACCCTCTCCAAATGTACCAACAGTGTTGTCTCTTTCCAATTATATGCTGAATTCTCCATCTAAGATAGTAGCAAATTCTTCAAATTATGGCCTCAAAGCTTCCTCTGTAAGCTTGTAAAAAATTTTGATTTTTTTTCTTTCATCAAATGTACCATGTAGTGTTGAATCCTCTCTCCACTTACCATTTTCCAACCCTTTCAACCACCATGCTTTAATAAATATGCTAAACCATGAAGTAAACTTTAAATATACACCTAAACCATTGCCACAATGTTCTCTCTTCATATTATTTTTTTATTTTGACCTTGTGACATCTTACATAATTTATGTAACTCATTTTTTTCTGGAGTACCCATAATTGTGCATGAAAAATAATTATGGGCACTCATGAGAAAGTATGAGTTACATAAATTATTAAAATTATTGAGTGCCATTTTTAGCTCCCCACTCTTATTGAAATTCAAAATGGATTTCTTGTTTCTACTCCCTCAAAGATGCTGAGATGATTTAACCACAAGTGTTTGCTTCAGTCCTGCCATAAAATCTAACTATATTGTTTCTATATTACCATTCTCCCTTTTTTCTAATATTCACTTGTTCACTGTTGAGTTCACTATTTAAATTTACAGGAGTAACCTCAAGCTAGACTGGTGTATGAATGTGGACCTGGGCATGAGGCAATGAATAATTTTTCAACAATCAAACTAAATTTCTACCAAAATATGTCTAGGACAGGGCCATTCACCATAATTTCCTACCCTCATTTTTAGCCTTCTTTAGTTTTCCATGAACTTCTTTATAATAATAGTTGTAGGTGTTATAAATGGGATAACCACTGAAACACATCACATATGATTTGAGACTATTTTTCTTGAGAACAACATCTATATCTCATTCTACAAGAGGGTTGTCGTGGTATCTTCCCTCTGGATTTGCATTACCCTCAGAAAATGTACCAACAGTGCTATCTCTTTCCAATTATATGTTTCCTTCTCCATCTAAGATAGCAAAAACTTCTTCAAATTATGGCCTCAAAGCTTCCTCTGTGAGCTTGCAAAAAAAACATTTTTTTTCTTTCATCAAATGTACCATGCAGCGTTGACTCCTCTCCCCACTTACCCTTTGCCAACCCTTTCAAACACCATGCTTTAAGAAATATGCTAGACCATGAAGTAAAATTTAAAGATACACCTAAATCATTGCCACAATGTTATCTCTTATTATGCCACTGAATTCGGCTGCTTTATATTTTGGAAGAAATTTTCATATTTTTTTTTTTTTTATTTTGGCTTTGTGACATCTTACATAATTTATGTAACTCATGATTTTTCTAGAGTACCCATAATTGTGTATGAAAACTAATTATGGGCACTCCATAAAAATCATGACTTACATAGATTATTGAAATTATTGAGTGTCATTTTTATCTCCCCACTCTTATTGAAATTCAAAATGGATTTCTTGTCTACTAATCCCTCAGAGATGCTGATATGATTTAACCACAAGAGTTTGCTTCAATTCTTCCAGAAAATTCAACTATATGTTTCTATCTGACCATTCTCCCTTTTTTCTAAAATTCACTTGTTCATTGTTGATTTCACTCTTTAACTTTACAAGAGTAACCTCAAGTTGGAGTGGTGTCTGAATGTGGACCTAGACACAAGGCAGTGACTCATTTTTCAATGATCAAACTGAATTTCTACAAAAAGATGTCCAAGAGAAGGCCATTCACCATAATTCTTGAACCTCATTTCTAGCTTGCTTTATTTTTCCATGAACTTATTTATCATAATAGTTGTGCGTGTTATAAATGGGAGAACCACTGAAACACACCACAAATTATTTGATACTGTTGTTCTTGAGAAAAGGGTCTAGATCTAATTTTACATCAGGGATGTCCTGGTATCTTCCCTTTGGATCTATAGCACCCTCTCCAAATGCACCAACAGTGATGTCTCTTTCCAATTATATGTTGTCTTATCCATCTAAGATAGCAGAAACTTCTTCAAATTATTGCCTCAAAGCTTCCTTTGTGAGCTTGTAAAAAAAATGATTTTTTTTTCCATCAAATTTACCAGCAATATTGACTCCTCTCTCCACTTACCCTTTGCTAGCCTTTTTAGCCACCATGCTATAAGGAATATGCTAAAACATGAATTAAACTTTAAAACTACACCTAAAGCATTACCACAATGTTCTCTCTTCTTATGCCACTGAATTTGGCTCCTTTATATTTTGGAAGCAGTTTTCATAGTATTTTTTTATTTTGACCTTGTGATATCTTACATTTTATGTAATTCATGATTTTTGAGTATCCATACTTGTGTATAATAGTTACTGGCTACTATATACTAATATATTGGACCTATGTTCTTCCCAAATTCAATGTGAGAGCTTTGGAAGTATTATTGCATGTTTATTATATTCCTCCATAAATATTTTATCTCTACATTTGCCACCTTCAAAATTAGAGTTCCATGATCCACATCAACAAGATTGGTTCAAAAAGGAAGCTGCAGAGGTACTTTATGATACAAATTATACATATGGGTAGATTTTTGCTAATTAATTTATATGCCTATCATACCTATGGCATAGGACCCCCCAGATCCAAACTAATGTGAATTTTGATGCAAACATATAGGTTGCAGATAAAGTGGAAATGTTGTTTAGAGAGGTTTTTAATTTTCTCTGTTAGATAGGACAGAAAATTGCCACATTTGGATCCTTTTATTCTGGTATTAAGGTTACTGAATCAAGGAGACAAATTGTAGGGCTTGAAGGAATGTTGCATAAAGAGATAGTTGAATTTGAGGGGATATTATAGATGTATATAAAGGATGTTTAATATAATTTAGGTTGTATAACATGATATTATGCTAGAATAATCTTTATAATTAATGGATATTTCCATATTTGTTTATAGAAATTTCTTAGTTGGAAATAATTTCTTTAGAAATTCATTCTTTTAATGCAATCTAGTGAATTCAAGCATGGTTTGTTGCAAGAGGCCATCATTAGTGATGAACAAGTTTCAATACAAGAAAAAATCCCTCTAGCATAAAAGACCCTAGAATTTACAATCTATAAAGGTTTCAAGATATAATTTTTAAAATTATAATTATTTAATGGGTGCTAGCTCAATGGAAGAGCACTTGCTTTACAAGTGGGAGGTTGGTGGTTCGATTCCATCGTGCCCTGATATTCTTAGGGAATGGAGGTGATCAGTTTTTGGTGATGGTTGCTCTTTTTACCATCACCAATGAGCTTATGGTGACATTTTTCAACCCTCACCAAAATATGAAATGGTGACGGTCAACGAATGCCACCATATATAGGCGTCAATAGTGACGGCCCTCAAGAGTCTGTCACCATAAATCATTGTTGTTGATATGAAATGGTGAGGGTCATTGTTTTTCATTATAGTCATTATTCGTGATGGACCTTGATGTCACCAATGAACTTATCATGACATTTTTTGATCCTCACCAAATATGAAATGGTGACTGTCAACGAATGTCGCCATATATATGCACCAATAGTGATAGCCATGAAAGGTCCATCACAAAAAAATGATGTTGTTCATATGAAATGGTGACGGTCACTATCCCTCATTATAATAAATATTCGTGATGGACCTTGAATGTCACCACAAAACATACTTTCGGTGACGCCACCTTTGGTGGCGTTCAGTTTTTTGGTGATGGAGGCTATTGTCTATCACTATTGCTCATATGAAATGGTGACAGTCACTATCCTTCATTATAAATCATTATTGGTGATGGACCTTGAATGTCACCACAACACCTATACTTTCGGCGATGCCACCTTTAATGACATTCAGTTTTTGGTGACGAAGGCTCTTTCGACCCTCACCAATGATCTTATGGTGACATTTTTCACCCCTCACCAATGTCCTTTTTTCTTGTAGTGAACATTAGCTGGCAGAAATATTTATGCTACTGTTGGTTTGATTCTAGCTAGAGGAGGGTCATGTAACCTTGGCGGTGTATGGGGGTGTAAGTATCTTCCTCTAATTGAACATTTTGTCGAAGGCAGAGGTGCCGACATGTTTGCAATATAGGGCATGTCTTTCAATTTTTGCATCATCCATAAAATTTATGTACAACAAGATGGAAAAGCAACATATTTCGTCTTAGCAATAATAAAGCAATGGAGCTTTGTTTCTTGTTGAACCATGAAACCAAGCGGGGTCCCAAATAAAATTATCCTCCACTAGTACTCTTGTGACCATCAATATTACCTTCTCAATCTACATTTGTGTAAGCATGAAGTGAAAAGCATGCGTTTTTGGATACCGTAGACAAAAAATCTTGAGTTCCTTGTAGATACTTGAATATTCTCTTAACTTCTTTGAGATGAGTTTCCTTAGTATTTTCTTGAAATCGTCCAACAATTCCAACTACATGCATAATGTATGGTCTTTTTCATGTAAGGTAGAGCAAGCTTACGATCATAGATCTATATTCTGGTTGATTGACTGAAGGAGAATCGTCATTTTCACTAATATTGCATCATGTTACCATTGGTGTGCATACAATCTTGTAGTCTACCATTCCATATTTCTTCAAAATCTACTTGAGGCATTTGGTTTGAGAAATAAATATACCATTCTTAGTTTGTTGAACTTGAATAGCAAGAAAATATGTTACTTCACCAAGTAGAGAAATCTCAAATTCTTGCTGCATAACTGAATAAAATTCTTGACTCATAGATTGTACATTACTTCCAAATATGATTTCATCAACATAAACAACAGCTATCATTTCTCTAAGGTGGCCCTGGTGTCAGTATGACATCCAGGGTGGGTGTATTTTTGCTATAAATAACATGATTTGGATGGGATAAGTATGTGCAACTCTGACCAAGGGTGGCTAGGGATTCCTGCTATGTATGAAATATGAATGTGGGTGGAAGTATTTCTCCTAAAAAAAAATTGTACACTTGCCAAAATGTATTATTCCTAATTAGCTTTTAGCTAGTTGGAATATTAATTTTTTCTTTTGTCAATAAGATAGATGAATAAGAGGGTAGAGAGACCCATAAATCTCTTTAGTAGGAATAAAACCACTTCTAATGTGAATTTGGATCATTGTATTAGTTGACTAAAGAACTCCTTGGTGGAATAGGGGTTAATGCATGTAGATGGGGTCAAGGTTGACCAAATCAACAACGTAGTCATGGAGGAAGTGGAGAGTGATTGGAGGACAATGCAGTCATAATGGGAGGAAGTCTCCATGAGAGTAGCATCTTTAATGAGTGGGACCAAGGGGGAGCAGGCTCACAAAGCATATAAGGAAGGGGATGGAAGTCATACAAGTCATTCTTAATATTTTTTATGTTCAGTCTTTTATGACTTTCTACACGCTTTAGTTGTCTAGCGAAGTCTACTGTGTTGTTTAGGATAAGGGTGTTTCCGAGCAGAAATCCCACCCTCATCCTTGGGAGACTTAGAGTGCCCACTCAGGAAAGGTTCATTTGATCTTCATTACATCATCTAGCATCAATCCAATATTCAACCATCTTCAGAAGCGTATTCCCCTTTAGAAACTGCATTATTCTATAGGACATTTTCAGGGGAGGGTTCATAACCCAAGTTTTTGAGCTTTTTTTCCAGTGAGGGGAGCATCCCTTTATTCGGAAAGTCACTGGGGAGGATCATAAACCATTTTTACATCATATCATCCACCTCCCAGCAGTTACCCAACTACAGAGTGTAATTTAGCCCTAGGGCTGCACTTTTCATGTTGTGTATTTCCGGAAACCATTTCTCGGTTATCCTGTAATTGTGCTAGAAAGCCTAGATCTCTAATCCCAACATCTTCTGAGCACTATATCAGCTGGTCCATGCAATATTAGTTTCTAGTAGCAGTATTTCTAGCAGGGATTGCGCAATCACAGCCTTCTGACATTTTGTGTAGCAGTAGTATTTTATGTTTTGGTGTACTAGGTCATTTGATGCTTGTTTGGCCTAGCTTGAGTGTCTTTTTCCTCAAGATCTTGTACTCATTTTCTTCTATGATATCTAATAAAATGGATCTATGATCTTCTCATGTTTGATGTATTGATATTTTACTGCATTTTCCATATTTATATTTTTCTTGATTTGGAATTTACAGTGGTATCATAGCATAACCTTGGCTCAGCTTATGTACCACTAGATCTATGTCATCAGAAGAAGGAAAAACTCTCAAAAAATGGGTGAACCGATATATTAATAGAATTATACAGATAATGAAAAAGAAAAATGAAAAACTCTAGTATTAGGAGAAATGGATGAAATGGAGTTTCCAAAGCTTCTTCTCCAAACCATGTAAGATATTTCCAAAGAAATCAAGCAGATGAGGATGGAAAGACAGAAAGAGACCCCAAGAAGGTTTCTACATGGAGAAAGTTCCTACACTTCAAATCACTGGTATGAGCAACCAGTAATACAACAATTTTCCCATAGCTCCACTATGCCTACATTCCTAGAAGTAGGAAATTGGGGTGGAGGACCCCAAGAACAATATACACTTGAGTATTACTTTCTAGAGTATGAGTCTCAATCTCAAAGATTCAAAGAGAATCTTAACTTCTAGGAGTTATGTCAGATCAAGGATAATACGAGACCCCGTAATAACCATAGAAGTGGAGGGTACATGTACAAAAATTATCTACAACATACTATGGGTAGTTCTTTCTACCTGATTTTGATGGGTCATTCAAGTGCACAACCAAGTCTTGGGTAGAGAAACTAGACATCTATTTCCAGTTGAACCAAGTACAAGAGATTGAAGCTATTAAGATAGCAGTGCTCCACCTTTAATTTGAGGCACATGAATTGTGGTTTCATGTTCATTCCACATTGGGGCATGAAAATGTGACTACATATGCATAATTCAACCAGAGATTGGTATAAATATTTGACTGAAGAGATCCATAGGCACCCTTTGTTGAGCTAGCCAAGCTCAAGCAGTCAGGAAATCCAGAGACATTTATCTTTGATTTTCTATAACTTTCCATCATGGTTTCAGATTTATCTACATCTAGGAGAGTTTATATGTTCATTTATGGACTAGTAGAGCCTCTACATGGGTTGGTAAATTCCAATAGACCAACTACACTCCAAGGTGCCATTGAGAGGGCTAGGGACTTACGAGATGGTTTTCCAAGGGCAAGAGCTCCATTTCAGAAAAGGCATACTTTTTAGTGAAAGGGGAAATATGTGAAGGTTCCTCCCCCAAAGGAGAACCAGAACAACAGACCTCTTAGTTATGATTTCTGAAGGGATTTGTGGAGGAAGAAGCTTTGCTTCCCTTTTCGAGAACCGTGGGCACCAAGGCATGGGTGTGCTATGGGAAAGGCACACTATATTGAGGTATTCTCAGATAGTGAAGAGGAGGAAGAAGAGGATCCAAAAGGATAAATCAGCGATGTGGCACCAGGAGAGGATCCACCACCACCAGGTTGTGGAAATGGGGCATTTATCAAATTAGAGGGGCCCTTGCATCCTTACGGGGAGTACCCAAGTATTTGACTTTGAGAGTCTAAGGTACAGTCCAAGGGCATTGGGTGTTAGCATTGATAGATAGTGGGAATACCCACAATTTTATTGATTCTCAGTTAGTGTAGAGAAGAACAATAAACACCGATGATTTTGAAGGATTCTCATTTTTGGTCCCAGGAGCTAGAACCACGCAATGTGTGAAGTATGTTATGGCACTGTATGTAACCTTGGGGACATAAACTTTGAATTATCACTTCTTTTTAGTCGATATTCCTGACACCAATGTGATATTGGGTGTGCAGTGGTTGATAACACTGGGGAAGGTCACCACAGATTGGGAGACCTTGCAAATGGAATGGATACATAGGAAGAGAGGTAAGCATCAAATGTTCCGGGGCATGCACACCTATCCAATTCAGGAAGTATCCACACATAAAATGGATACTGATTTGCGAAGAGGAGACAAGGAAAAATAAGTCCACTCAGATATGCAGTCTACTCTAGATCATGATGATATAGTATTTGGAGGCAAATTTCCACTAGGAAGGCCCCCGGATAGTGAGTTGGTTAAATATTTCTCACAACAGGTGGCACCACTCACAGATCTGGCTAAGAGGGGAGCCTTGGATGGTACAAAAACTGCACAGAGGGCCTTTGATTGGCTCAAGGAGGGGATGAAAATTTTTCCAGTAGCGGTATTACCAGATCTCACTAAGCCTTTTTCACTGGAAGGTAATGCTTCAGGGGTAGGTGATGGTACAATTATGGAGCAAGGAGGCTATACCATAGCCTTTGAGAGTCAGTATATAATTCCACATAGGAAGGTGTCTTCCATATATGAGAAGGGGTTGTTGGTCTTCAAACATACATTGGCCAAAATTAGGCAGTTTTGGATGGGCAATAGATTCCAAGTGAAGATTGACCACTATAAACTTCAATCTTTTCTTGAGCAAAAGCAACTGCAAGAGAGGCAATGAAAATGGGTTAGAAAAATTCTCTCATTTGAATCTTGCATTGAACATGTTAAAGAGGGAAGAAAAGGGTAACAGGTACCCTATCACATAGACTAGAAGCACTGACATTGATGAGTGTGGATCTAGATTGGGAGTCCCAGATGTTGGTGGAATATTCCAAGAACCACTTCACATGTAGGGTACTTGATGGGTAGGTGACTAATAAGAGGTATATAGTGATGGATGGAGTCATCTACTACTTATATCAGATCTTCTTGACTAAATATTCTAAGCTCAAGGGGAAAATTCTACATGCAACACATGATTCGCCCCTTTCCAACCACCAAGGTGTCATTAAGACATATGAGGACATTAGGGAGAGATTATCATGGGAGGGTCTCAAGGAGACTATGCTCTAGAATATCAGGAAGTGTATGGTTTTCCAGAAGAATGAAGAAGAAAGCAACCATCCTGCAAATTTTTTACAGTCACTTCCTTTTCCGGGATGGATATGGGAGAGCCCTTCTATGGACTTCATCACCAGCTTGCTGAAAATACATGGTAAGGATTGTGTCTTTATGATCATTGGTCAACTAACAAAGTATTTACATTCCTTTTCCACTTATTTACAGTTCACTGATCTACAAGAGGACAAGCTTCTCCTTGGACTTCGTGGTATTATTAAGACCATATTCAGTGATAGAGATAGCCACTTTCTGGATGGATTTGGGCATATATTGTTCTGTTTTGGGTGTGACTAGTTGACACAAAGTATCAGTTATTTACCCCAGGCATATGGGTAGATAGAGGTAGCAAACAAGTGGTTGGGAGGCTACTTGCCAGACTATGTTCCGAGTTAACAAGGAGTAGAGCTACGCTGGTTCCACTTGGGGAACTATTGTTAGCTTATGAATTTTTATATGGAAATCAGTATATCTATATTCTTAGTTCCATATGGTGATTATGCTCTATCCATTTTTGATAGAATGGTTGGAGCAAGAAAGGTTCCTAGAACCAAATATTGATCCTAGAGGGTCAGGATATATTCTGATCTCTCACAGAAAACATTGCTACAGCCCAAGATCAGTAGAAGTTCTATACAGATCATGGGTGGTAAAAGAGACATTGTGGGGTGGAAAATTTGGTCTATCTCCATTTTCATCCTTATAAAGCATCTACACAAAAGAAGAATGGGACTGAGAAGAGTTTGTATGGGCCACACAAGGTGATCAATCTTGTTGGGGGAGTAGCATATGGGTTGGTGCTCCCCATTGGGAGTAAGGTCCCCAACATTTTTCATGTCTCATGCCTCAAAAAGGCCATTAGAGAGCATGTAATTTCCACCATGGATCTTCCACCTCTTTATGATGTGAGCCATTTGGTTTTATCAACGAAGGCTAACTTGGACATTTGGGAGGGGCATCTAAGGAACAGGTTGATTGGAGAGTATCTGATTCAGTGGAGGAATCTACCGGATGATGATGCTACATTGGGAGGAGAGGAGATTTTTCAACATCCCTATTTGCAGTTGCTTTAGGAAAAGAAAAATTTGGGAGGGGAGGACTGCAATATTCCTAATTATCTTTCAGCTAGTTGAAATATTAATTTTTTCTTTTGTCAATAAAATAGATGAATAATAGGTTAGAGAGACCCATAAATCTCTTTAGTAGGAATAAAACCACTTCTAATGTGAATGTGGATCATTGTATCAATTTAATAAAGCACTCTTGGGTGTGAATAGGGGTTAATGCATGTATATGGGGTCAAGGTTGACCAAATCAACAGCCCAGTCATGGAGGTAGTGGAGAGTTATTTGAGGACAACGTAGTCATAATGGGAGGAAGTCTCCATGAGAGTAGCATCTTTAATGAGAAGGACCAAGGGGGAGGAGGCTCACAAATCATATAAGGAAGGGGTTGGAAGCCATAGAACGCATTCTGAATATTTTTTATGTTTTGTCTTTTATGACTTTCTGCATGCTTCAGTTGTTTAGTAGAGTTTGTTGTGTTATTTAGCACAAGTGTGTTTTCGAGCGGAAATCCCAACCTCATCCTCGAGGGACTTCTAGTGCCCACTCAGGATAGGTTCCTTTGAGCTTAATTCCATCATCCGACATCAGGCTAATCTTTAGCCATCTTCAGCAATGCAATATCCTTTAGAAACTATGTTATTATGCAGGGTATTTTTAGTGAAGGGTTGATAATCCAAGTTTTTCAGCTTGTTCTCCAGTGAGGGGAGAATCCTTTCATCCAAAAAGTTAGTGGGGAGGATTATCAGCCATTTTTACATCATATCAACCACCTCTGAGTAGTTACCTAGCTTCAGAGCGTAATTTAGCCCTAGGGCTTTATTTTTAATCTTGAGTATTTCTGGAAACCCTTTCTGGGTTATCCTGGAATTGTGCTAGAAATCCTAGATATATGATCCTGAAATTTTCTGAGCACTATATCAGTAGATCCATGTAATCCTAATTACAATTACTTGTATATACAACAGGGATTGTGTAGCCATGACCTTCTGAAATTTTGTGTAGCAGCAATATTTTATGTTTTGGTGTACTGGGTCATTTGAGGATTGTTTGGCCTAGCTTGAGTGTCTTTTTCCTCAAGATCTTGTACTCATTTTCTACTATGAAATCTAATAAAATGGCTCTATGCTCTGCTCATGTTTGATGTATTGATATTTTACTTCATTTTCTAGTTTTATGTTTTTCCTTATTTGTAATATTATACAAAAGAATATGAAAATTGGTTTTGATGTGCAAGCTGTGATCCTACATGATGATCCGAGGAGTGTGTTTTTTTTAGGGTGGGGGCTCCATTGGTTGGTCTCGGTGTGAGGGTGATGAGGTGGATGAAATTTCACGGATGGGTTATGGTAATATGGGTGGATGGTAAGCCCAGTGTAGCATGCAGTGGTGCATGAAGTTCAATCCGTTCATGATCAAGGATAGCAACTTGAGAGTAGGGGAGGATAGCAAGGTACAAAGAAGAGAAGTATGAGGTTGATCTTTGATACATGTGTGGAAAATGACTCTCAGGCCTAGGGGGTGAACATGGATACCAATAGTTTAAAGGGAACTATGGAATATGGTGATCCATGCAAGTCAATCTCTATAGACTAACATGGGAAATTACCATGTGCAGGTAGAAGGTGATGGTAAGCATGGTCAACATGGCGAACCCTATGGTTAATATCATTGACATGATGGCTATATATGCAAGGAGTTGGAGGAAACTTATCATGATGAGTGGAGGATGATACCTTTTCTGTTGATTTCCACTGAGGGAGTGAGCTTTCTATGAAGGTGTTGATATCCTGGAACTTCAAAAGCCAATACCCCAAGTGAAAACATCCATCTATCAAAATATGCAAAGTAGAAAGAAGGAAATACCAAAAACACTGGAGGCGACCCTGATGGGTTTTCTAATTGAGTGAAGTTGACGTTGATTTTTTCCAAGTAAGTAAGCATCAAGCCATGTGTTGGTGTGGTGGTCTACAATTGCAGGGTTGATGCCATGCATCTCATAATATGGTAATGTGGAAATGTCCCTATATTATAGAGTCAGGTCTATGTAGGAGGTTATGTCTTCTGGGAAGCATTTTTCCCCTAGAAATATCTCTTCAATAGTGACAGGTTTTATTGAAATATCAACATTAATGGTAGGTGAGATATTTGACATGTTCCTCTCCTCAAATGCATCAGGCGTTGGGATAGAATTTTTGAACCAATCTACTTTCCCTTGTGGCAGGAAATGTTTTGATTCAATGGTGCAAAACTCATGTGTTTCTGTGTTGCTATGCAAAAATGATTTTTCTAGTAGAAAAAATGAATAGTGGTGCATGTTATCCCACAGAAATTATAGTTCCGTCATGATCTCTAATATATCCTCATTGGAGTGAAATATGATGTCTAAGGGGGAATTGTTTTGTGCAAGGCCTCGAGGAGCGGATTTTGGCCTAGCAGTGCTGGTCGAAAAACATGAATATGATTCTATCGTTGATGTCGTAGAACCAGATGAGGTTGACAGAGTGCAGATGGGATGGGTCTGCATCATCCAAGGTACTACTATTGGTGCGGTAGTTGTAGTGGTCTCAACACCAAGAAGAGATGAGAAGACAAAACGAGTCATGGTTCCCACGAGTAATTAGATGAATCATATACGATTTTGTGTCTCATCAACGTTAGCTGGCAGAAATATTTATGCTACTGCTGGTTTGATTCTACCTAGAGGAGGGTCATGTAACCTTGGCGGTGTATGGGGGTGAAAGTATCTTCCTCTAATTGAACATTTTGTCGAAGGCAGAGATGCCGAAATGTTTGAAATATAGGGCATGTCTTTCAATGTTTGGATCATCCATAAAATTTATGTACAACAAGATGCAAAAGAAACATATTTCTCCTTAGTAGTAATAAAGCGATGGAGCTTTATTTCTTGTTGAACCATAAGACCAAGTGGGGTCCCAAATAAAATTCTCCTCCACTAGTACTCTTGTGATCATCAATATTACCTTCTCAATCTACATTTGTGTAAGCATGAAATGAAAAGCATGCATTTTTGGATACCATAGACAAAAATCTTGAGTTCCTTGTAGATACTTGAATATTTTCTTAACTGCTTCAAGATGAGTTTCCTTAGTATTTTCTTGAAATCGTCCAAAAATTCCAACTACATGCATAATGTATGGTATTTTTCATGTAATGTAGAGAAATCTTAGGATCATAGATCTATATTCTAGTTGATTGATTGAAGGATAATCGTCATTTTCACTAGGATTTCATCATGTTACCATTGGTGTATATACAATCTTGCAGTCTACCATTCCATATTTCTTCAAAATCTACTTGATGCATTTGGTTTGAGAAAGAAATATACCATTCTTAGTTTGTTGAACTTGAAGACCAAGAAAATATGTTAGTTCACCAAGTAGAGACATCTCAAATTATTTCTGCATAATTGAAGAAAATTCTTGACTCGTAGATTATACATTACTTCCAAATATGATTTCATCAACATAAAAAACATCTATCAAAATTTTGTCTGTATGAAATTTGATATGTAGGTAAATTTTGGAAACAATATTTTTATCATTGCCTAGAACGAAGGCTTCAGGGTTTTCAATATAAACTTCTTCTTCTAGATCCCCATTTAAAAAGGAAAATTTAACATCCATTTGATATACTTTAAAGTTATGAAATCTTGAAAATGCAAGAAACAATCTTATGGATTCAAGTCTAGCTATCAGCACAAATGTTTCTTCAAAGTATATTCCTTCCTATTGGGCATAGCCTTTGCATACAAGTCTTTCTTTGTTTCTAATTACCTCTCCATTTTCATTCAGTTTGTTCTTGAAAACCCATTTGTCCCAATAATATTTTTATCTTGAGGCCTTGGTGCTAACTACCATGTATGGTTATTTTCTATTTGATCAAGTTCTCCATTCATTACCTTAACCCAACATTCATTTCTACTTTCCTGATTTAAATTTTGAGGTTCAATTGTGGATAGTAAGGCTAAGTAACTAGAAGTTCCAACAACAATTATTCTAGTTTGTACTCTTGCCTCCTTTTCAACTAGAATTTGAGATTTAGGATGATTTTTATGAACATATTGTAGTGGTGTTTTTGTCACAAGAGTGTAACAAAGACATCCAAGGTGGTCCTGGTGTCGATAGGACATCCAGGGTGGTTCTATTTTTGCTATAACTGACATGGTTTGGATGGGATAAGTATGCGCAGCTCCGACCAAGGGTGGCTAGGATTGCTGCTAGGTATGAAATATGAATGTGGGTGGAAGTATTTCTTCTAAAAAAAAAAAAATTGTACACTTTCTAAAATGTAATATTCCTAATTAGCTTTCAGCTAGTTGGAATATTAAGTTTTTCTTTTGTCAATAAGATAGACTAATTAGAGGGTAGAGAGAACCATCGATCTCTTTAGTAGGAATAAAACCACTTCTAATGTGAATTTGGATCATTGTATCAATTGAATAAAGAAATCCTTGGTGTGAATAGGGGTTAATTCATGTAGATGGGGTCAAGGTTGACCAAATCAACAACATTGTCATGGAGGTAGTGGAGATTTATTGGAGGACAACGCAGTCATAATGGGAGGAAATCTCCATGAGAGTAGCATTTTTAATGAGTGGGAACAAGGGGGAGGAGGCTCACAAAGCATATAAGGAAGAGGATGGAAGCCATACAAGGCATTCTGAATATTTTTTATGTTTAGTCTTTTATGACTTTCTACACGCTTCAGTTTAGGACAAGGGTGTTTCTGAGTGGAAATCCCACCCTCATCCTCGAGGGAATTAGAGTGCCCACTCAGGAGAGGTTCCTTTGAGCTTCATTCCATCATCTAACATCAATCCAATCTCCATACATCTTCAACAACGTAGTCTCCTTCAGAAATTGCGTTATTCTACAGGGCAGTTTCAGGGGAGGGTTCATAACCCAAGTTTTTTAGCTTTTTTTCTAGTGAGGAGAGCAGCCATTCATCCAGAAAGTTAGTGGGGAGGAGTATAAACCATTTTTACATTAGATCAGCCACCTCCTAGAAATTACCCAGCTACAAAACATAATTCATCCCTAGGGCTAAATTTTTCGTGTTGTGTATTTCCGAAAACCATTTCTGGGTTATCCTGGAATTGTGCTAGAAAGCCTAGATCTTTGATCCTAACACTTTCTGAGCACTATATCAGTAGATCCATGCAATATTAGTTTCCAGGAGCAATTTTTCTAGCAGGGATTGCACATTCATGGCCTTCCGAAATTTTGTGTAGCAGTAGTATTTTATGTTTTGGTGTACTGGGTCATTTGATACTTGTTTGGCCTAGCTTGAGTGTATTTTTCCTCAAGATATTGTACTCATTTCCTGCTATGATATCTAATAAAATGGCTCTATTATCTGCTCATTTTTTATGTATTGATACTTTACTGCATTTTCCAGATTTATGTTTTTCTTGATTTGGAATATTACAATGGTATCAGAGCATAATCTTGGCTCAGCCTATGTAGCACTAGATATATGTCATGAGAAGAAGGAGAACCTATCACAGAAAGGGCGAAGTTGTATATTAATAGAAACCAGAGGTTTGATTATACAAAAAATGAATAAGAGAAATGAAAAAATCTAGTATCAGGAGAAATGAATGGAAAGGAGTTTCCAAAGCTTCTTCTCCAAACCATGCAAGATATTGCCAAAGAAATCAAGCAGATGAGGATGGAAAGACAGAAAGAGACCCCAGGAAGGTTTCTACATGGAGAAATCTATGGCACTTCAAATCACTGGTATGAGCAACCATTAATACAACAAGTTTCCCAATGCTCCACTATGCCTACATTCCTATCAGTAGGAAATTTGGGTGGAGGATCCCAAGAACAATATACTCTTGAATATTACTTTCTAGATTATGAGTCTCAATCTCAAAGATTCAAAGATAATATTAGCTTCCAAGATTTTTGTCAGATCAAGGATAATACGAGACCCCATAATAACCATAGAAGTGGAGCGTACATGTAAAACAATGATCTTCAGTGTACTATGGGTAGATTTTTTTTTCTTGCTTTTGATGGGTCATCCAAGTGCACAGCCAAGTCTTGGGTGGAGAAACAAGACATCTATTTCTAGTTGAACCAAGCACTAGATATTGAAGTTATTAAGATAGCAGCGTTGCACCTTGAAGGTGCGGCACATGAATGGTGGTTTCATGGTCATTCTACATTGGGGAATGAAAATATGACTGCATATGCATAATTCACCCAGAGGTTGGTAGAAATATTTGATGAAATAGATCTAGAGGCACCCTTTGTTGAGCTAGCCAAGCTCAAGCAGTCAAGAAATCTGGAGACCTATATCTTTGAATTCCTAAAACTTTCCATCATGGTGTTGGATTTATATATAGCTAGGAGAGTTTATATGTTCATAGATGGGCTAGAAGAGCCTCTGCATGGGTTGGTAAAGTTAAATAGACCAACTATGCTATAAGGTGCCATTAAGAGGGCTAGGGACTTATAGAATTCTTTTCCAAGGGTAAGATATCCATTTCAGCAAAGGCCTAATTTTCAATCAAAGGGGAACATGTGAAGGTTCCTCCCCCAAAGGAGAACTAGAACAAAAGACCTCTTAGCGATGATGTCTGAAGGGATTTGAGGAGGAGGAAGCTTTGCTTCTGTAACATTCCAAAAATTTAGCCTACAAGCTAAATGGAATATTATAGTTGTTTTATCACTAGGTCGGTAAATAAATGGGTGGGGAGTCCCATAAGTCTCTTGAGTAGCAATAAAAACACTCCTAATGTGGAAGGGGGAAGAATAAGTAGCTAGATTAAGCACCTTTGGGTGTGAACAGGGGCTAAAACATGTTGATTAAGTCAACTTTGACCAAGTCAACAACACTGTCTAGTACATTGAATCTCCTTGATGAACAGCGCAGTTTTAGAGGAGGACAACTTGCATGAGCTTGGTGGAAAATATGGATGGGACCCAATGTGGAGAGGATCTCATGCTATATATGGAGGGGATAGCAACCATTGTTATTGAGGTTTTTGATTATCATTGCTATTGGTATTTTTAGACTTTGCTTCCTCTTACTATTTAGCAGGGTTGTAGTGCTGTTTAGCACAAGGGTGTTCCTGGTCGGGAATCCCTAACTCATCCTCAGGGAAGGAGAGGTTCTTTGGGCTACATTTCCTCATTCCAACATTTTGGCCAAGCTACCTCCTTCAGCTACAACATAGTTTCTTTTTAGAGTTGGGTTGTGTTGTAGGGTGCAGCAAGAGAGGATCTCTTAGAGTCATTTATGGGCTTGTTTCTCAGTGGAGAGGTTGCCTATTCATTGGAGGATCGACAAGGAGGACTCCCGGGAATATTTTGACATTTTTTCATCAGGTCAATCACCTTCTATCCCTCACAGCATAGTTTCCATCCTAAACTGCATTATTTTTGGAGGCATTTGCTGGGAGGGTTCATTGAGCTCATCAGGAGGGTCTATTTCTGAGTAGAGGGATCAACCTTCTAGTTAGAAATACCATTGGAGAAGAAAATAATTATTTCAGATTTTTCATAGCCTCATCTCATATCAGATCCAATTTTCAGTGGCATATTAACCCCAGGGTTATTTGTCACATTGTATGTTTCTTGGTATTTCTAGCAATCCTTTCTGGGTTGGCTAGAAATCTTGAATTAGAGCCCACATCTTCATTGCTAGGAATTTATTTTATTTATATCAGCCACATTATATTTATACATGTATTCATAAGTAGCTACACTGTTATAGATAGTGTTGTCACTACTCTCCGGCATTCTATATAGTTGCAGCAACTCATGTGTTGATTGTTTATTTCATTGGAGACTTGCTCCCATTGCTTGAGTGACTTGTCCCTCATGATCTTGTTGTATAATTCTGCTGATATATTAATGAAATAATCATTGTACATTGATCCCTCTTATGTCATGTTTAGATTTGCAGAGTTTTACATTTTTATGTTCATGTATTGTTGCATTCCCATTTTGGGATATTACAGTGGTATCAGAGCATAATCTTGGCTCAACCTGTGCATCCAAGACATTATGCCATTAGGAGGAGAATATTCTCACAAAAAAGAGAAGACTCATAGAAGAAACAAAGGGTTGACTCCATTATTTGGAGAAATGAAGGAAGAGAGGGTCTCCCTGCTTCTTTTCCAAGCTATAAAGAATATCAAATAAGATCTCAAGGAGATGAAAGGGGAGAAGTGTAAGAAATTGCTGTAGAAATTATATAAATAATGCGTTATACATCCTAGATTCTCCTGATAACACACTATTTGACTTCATGCACAATACAGAATCTCTTCTACTATTGATCATTACTTGCGGAAATTAAATCAATTGCATGCACACATTGAAACCATAAAAATTCACACATATGAATATAGTGTTTTAACGGGAAATATTGAAGCTAAAAACCACAAATATATGTATATAATATATTTCATATATATCATGTAACAATCCTCATACAAATCTGATCATGTCAAGCTCTCAGTACAATACAATTGCTACACACTAATCAGGCCCGATCTAGCAAATCCATGCACCGATCTTTGCCACCTGCTAGCCTACCTCTACTGTTCAATCCCTACTGAATATTGGCTCTGAATGAAATAAAATTTGCAATACTCATTGGAATCTCCAATCATTGGGTGTTGCAAATCATGCAACACTATAGTCACAACTGATAGTCAACCTGCTCTTTCACCTACCTCTCCACTGGTCTCCACTGAAACTGTCCATACGCTGTAGTTAACTAATGTATTATTCAATTGATTAATGAGTTAATATTTAGTGAATTAATTATTAATTAATTCACACCACTCTCACTAGTGTACCAATCAATTAGACTAGATACAACTAGCTCAACTGTGTCTAACTCAGTTAAACTGAACACAACTCCACCAACTACCTCAATAACTCCACCAAACTCTGTCACATGAGTTTTAACTGAAGTCTCCATGCAATAGCTCCAATTAACCCTCAGGAATAGCATAATTCCTTCTATCATCTCTTGTGCCACATATGTGCACTTAACTGAAGTGCTCCAAGAGAATAAGATAATGTTTATAGTCCAAATATTATTAAGAGCTAATAATATTCAACATATCTATTTTTAGACTGGCAATCTAAAAACAGATTTTTCCCAATATGTCTAAAAATAGAAGTCCATATATTTTTCCAACTTTACCAAGCATCCACAAATAGCATCCTTGAACTCATAGAATATGATCGACATGTCTAAAAATAGAGATAGTCTAAAAATAGACTTGCGCCAAAAATAGCCTGCGGACCCACTTAGTGAAGGCGACTCTTTTCACTAAGCTCATCATCTTGTTGCAATCTCAACACTCCCTCTCAACAAGATATGGATTATCTGCCACCCCGATCCTGCCTCTATGGTATTCAAATTTTCTCCTGGTGAGCACCTTCGTCAAGATATCAACATCTTGATCCTCCATAGGAATGTATGAAAGTAGCATGATCTTTCGCTGCACACAATCTATGATATGATGATACCGGATATCAATGTGTTTATATCTATCATGAAATACTGTATTAACCGAGAGTTTGATGCAACTCTGATTATCACAATATATCACAGTAGGATCTAAGTGTGAATCAAGCAACCTGACCAGGATCTTCCTCATCCATATAGCCTCGCATGCAGCCAAATTCACTGCCATGTACTCAGCCTTCGCTAAACTGAGTGCCACGGATCTCTGCTTCCCACTGTACCAAGAAATTGCTATCGACCTGATACTGAAAATCCCTCCAGATGTCCTCTTTCTGTCCGTTGGGCTCCCTGCCCAATCTGCATCCATGAAGCCATGCAGCTTCACCTCATCTGACTATATGTACCATAATCCATATCCCAATGTGCCTCTGAGATATCTCAATACATGCTTTCCTACCTTCCAAAAGATCTTGGTAGACTTAACCATAGCTTGTGAAAGCTAGTTAACAACATAGCATATGTCAGGTCGTGTATTTACTAGATACATAAGTGACCCCGCCAACTATCGATAAACAATGGCATCCACTACCTCTGCCGATGTAGCATCCTCTTTCCTCCAACCACCAGGAAGAGGAGTGTCAATAGGATTGCAGCCATGCATGTTGAACTTCTCCAATATCTCCCGGGCATACTTGCCTTGAGACACAAACAATCCATCATTACGCTGCCAAATTTCCAATCCCAGGAAATAATGAAGGAGGCCCAAGTCCTTCATCTCAAACTCTTTTGCAAGATCAGCCTTGCTGAGAGTATCAACTGTTCATCACCCGTCAAAATCAAATCATCTACATAAAGTAAAATGATCAACAACTTACCCTCCACCACAATCTGGTATAGGTTCGGATCCGCCTCACTCTTGGTGAATCCAAAACCGGTGAAATAAATGTCTATCCGTGTGTACCAAGCATGAGGTGCTTGTTTCAACCCATACAACGCTCTTTTGAGCCTGCACACATGTGACTCGCTGCTGAAGATCTTGAAACATTCAGGTTGCTCTATGTACACCTCCTCCTCAATGACTCTGTTGAGGAACATAGTCTTCACATCCATCTGATGAATGTGCCATCCCATCTGCACTGAGAGAGCTAGGATGCCCCGTATGGAAGAATACCTTGTGACAGGTGCAAAGGTTTCCTCATAGTCAATCCCCTCAATCTGTGAGAAGCCTCGGGAAAAAAATCTTGCCTTGTACTTCTTGATGCTCCCATCAACTGCTTGCTTCACTTTGTAGATCCATCTCGAACCTACCACTGATTTCCCTTCCGGCCTTGGGACAATCTCCCATGCACTGTTTCTGACAATTGAATCATACTCTTCCACCATGGCATCTACCCATGCAGGGTCCTCCACGGCTTCCTTGAAAGAGGATGGTTCTATCATGATACACTTACTCATCAGAGCCATGTATCTAGTATATCGGTCAGGTGACTGTCTCTGTCTGCGCTGTGATGTAGGTGCTCCTACAATCTTCTCTGCATCAAGATTCAGTCGCTCAGCTTCTGTAGTGTGCTTCTGCCCTTTGATGGTTGGCGCTACATGAGTGGTTTCTTCCACTCCATGAACCTCCTCTTGTGGCTGATCCACATCCTGAGGCTCATCCTTAGGAACTAATTTCTCCTCAACTACATGCAAGTGTGGCTCCCGCTCAAGAAAATTATTCATGGCTTTCTCCTCATGAAATTTGATATCACGTAGCACAACAGTCTTCCGACTGTCTGGAAAATACACACGATAGTTGTGGGGTGTATCAGTGTACCCCACAAATATCCCAACCTCTGCAGTCGGCTCTAGCTTCTTCTTGGCATCCTTCGTCACATGAATGTAAACAGGTGAGCCAAAAATATTCAAATGATAAATATCAGGCTTCTTACTAGAAAACGCCTCGTCGGGTGTACTCATGCCAAGTACTCTGTGAGGACAACGGTTTTTCACATAAACCATAGTATTGCATGCCTCAGCCCAAAAGTGTATGGGAAGGCCTTGATCATGCAACATCGCTCATGCAGCACCCACGATTGTTCTGTTCTTCTACTCAGTGACCCCATTTTGTTGTGGGTTATGAGGCGCTATGAGCTCTCTTCGAATTCCTTTTGCACTGCAAAAGTACATGAATTTTCCAGAGATGAATTCACCACCATTATTGCTCCTAACAACCTTCACCTGATTCCTCGATTCTTTCTCAACCAGTGCCTTGAACTCACAGAACTTAGAGTATCTCTCGCTCTTCTTCTGCATGAAGAAGATCCAGCACTTACGAGAAAAATCATCAACAAATATCACATAATACATGTGCTTTGCTGTCGAAGCTACTGAGAAAGGTCCACACACATCTATGTGAATTCTCTCAAGGATCGTTGTGGTGTGACTATCCTTCTCATGAAAGGTGGCTTTCACAAATTTTCCCAAAGTACATCCCTTGCACTGATCTGACTGTGCAAGTGTACCTTTGGGAAGCTCGGTAGAAATCTACTGCAAAATTTTCAAAGCACCATGGTGAAGATGGCCCAATCTCTTGCGCCATAGCTCGCCCTCATCTCGGCTCACCACTCCTTTTGCCTTGTCTGCCATTGCTGTGCAACCATCTACCTACAACTGATAAAGGTTCTTAACTCGAACCCCTATCCTCTGGGTTTCACTAGTTTCCTTACTATGTAGGAAAGCCTTTCCCTCGCTAAAGACAACATCATATCCCTTGTCTTCCAACATCGCCACAAAGATCAGATTCTCCTTCAATCCTGGAACATGCATGACATCCTTCAAGATGAAAGGTTTTTCAGACTCCCTCTCAAAGGAAATGGTCCCGATACCAGTCGCACTGTATCTAGCATCATCGCCCATCTCGATGTGCACTCCAAGATCCTTCTCATCCAGATCAGTAAACAAATCTTTGTCTCCGGTCATATGGAAAGACGCATCACTGTCAAGAAACCGCACTGAACCCATCATAATTGATAGCAAGCATGTGATCAGCGAAAAATATAGCTCAAACTGTGAGGCGAAGGCCTCTCCAGCTGTAGATCCAACAGCCTACTTATTTTTCTTCTTTTGTGGACAATTAGTGGCGTAATGTCTATGTTGGTGACAGTGAAAGCACTTCACCTTGGACATGTCCTGCTTCTTGCCTTTCCCACCGGATTGAGAAGCATTCCTCTTTCTCTTCCCCTTCCTTGCTTTGGTATCCAAAGCACAATTTTCTTCATCTTCATTCTTTGATGAAGATCCATCCCTGGTACTTCGCCTTATCTCCTCCTGCACAAGATCCGACCAAAGTCGCTCCCATCCTGGCAGTTTCTCCCGACCATTGACAGAGTCCTCATAGGAATGCCAACTCTTCGGAAGCCTAAGGAGAGCCAAGCTCACCAAGTCCTCTTCATCTATAGTAACCCCCACACTTCCCAGCTCATCCCTGCACTGGAAAAACTTCGTGAGGTACTTGGGTATACTGTCGCCTTTCTCCATTTTTATCTTCCTGAGTTTATCCTTGAGCGCCAACTTCCTCTGGTCGCTCTTGCTTTGGAACAAGTCTGTCAAAGCTTTCCACATCAAGAATGGAGAAGCTTTACCATGAAGGCGGGACACTATGTGATCCTTCACACCTTCCAATAGAATCCTTCGACATTTAGATGTCTTCTTTTTCCATGCATCAAGTGTGGCAGCATCGCTAGAAGCAGGTTTTGGAATTTCTGCATCTATGAACTCCTTCAACCCATTATCCTCCAGCACCACCTCCATCCTGTCCTTCCATGCAATATAATTTGAGATTATATTGAGACACCAAGAAAAGACTACTACAAATTCGAATCCCACCAGCACAAAACTCAACCGCTTCAATTCTTTGCAATTGCTCCAATGATCAATATCGCTCTGATACCATGTAGAAATTATATAACTAATGCGTTATACATCCAAGATTCTCCTTATCACACACTATTTGACTTCATGCACAATACAAAATCTCTTCTACTATTGATCATTACTTGCGGAAATTAAATCAATTGCATGCACACATTAAAACCATAAAAATTCACACATATGAACACAGTGTTTTAACGGGAAATCCTGAAGCTAAAAACCCCAACTATCTGTATATAATATATGTCATAGATATCATGTAACAATCCTCATACAAATCTGATCATGTCAAGCTCTCAGTACAATACAATCGCTACACACTAATCAGGCCCGATCTAGAAAATCCATGCACCGATCTTTGCCACCTGCTAGCCTACCTCTACTGTGCAATCCCTGTTGAATATTGGATCTGAATGAACTTGAATTGGTCTAGAATTTATCACACAATCCTCATTGGCATATCCAATCACTGGGTGTTGCAAATCATGCAACACTATAGTCACAACTAATAGTCAACCTGCTCTTTCACCTACCTCTCCACTGGTCTCCATTGAAACTGTCCATGCACTGTAGTTAACTGATGTATTCTTGAGTTGATTAATGAGTTAATATTTATTGAATTAATTATTAATTAATTCACACCACTCTCCCTATTGTATCAATCAGTTAGACTAGATACAACTAGCTCAACTGTGTCTAATTGAGTTAAATTGAACACAACTCCACCAACTACCTCAATAACTCCACCAAACTCTGTCACATGAGTTCTAACTAAAGTCTCCATGCAATAGCTCCACTTAACCCTAAAGAATAGCGTAATTCCTTCTGTCAACTCCTTTGCCACATCTGTGCACTTAACTAAAGTGCTCCAAGAGAATAAGATAATGTTTATAGTCCAAATATTATTAAGAGCTAATAATATTCGACATATCTATTTTTAGACTGGCAATCTAAAAATAGATTCTGCCCAATATGTCTAAAAATAGAGGTCCATATATTTTTCCAACTTGACCAACCATCCAAAAATAGCATCCTGCAACTCATAGAATATGATCGACATGTCTAAATATAGACATAGTCTAAAAATAGACTTGCACCAAAAATAGCCTGCGGGCCCACTTAGTGAAGGTGACTCTTTTCACTAATCTCATCATCTTGTTGCAATCTCAACAATTCTTGAGAGGATTTGAAAGGGAAGAAAGCCCTAGCTATTCACATGATGGGTGTGAGAATTCAGCCACACATGCAAATCCATAATGCAGTCTATTGCCCGCATTCACTACAAGAAGGATGGAGGAAGGAGATGCACCAAGGGAGGAGACCTTGAGTGTCTATCTTTAGGAGTATGAGTCTCAATCATGGAGATTCAAAGAGCACTTGGACTTCCAAGGGCTTTTCCAACTCAAGGAAGATAGGAGATCTAGAAACCATGATAGAGGTAAGGGAGGTAGAATCTTTCTATCTAACTTTGATGGATCAATAGAGTGCACAGCCAAAGCTTGGGTGGAGAAGCTAGATTCATATTTCCAACTACACCAAGTTTCAAAAAAGGAGGCCATTAGAGTAACAGCGATACACCTAAAATTTATGGCCCATAATTGGTGGTTTAATATTTATTCTTCATTTTATCATGCAAATAAAAACACTTATGCTGGGTTCACTAAGGAATTGGTGAAAAGATTTGACACTAAACATTGTAAAACATCTCTTGTGGAACCCAAAAGCTTAAAACCTTTGCATGAGTTGCAGAGATTTATCTTGCCAACTCCACTCCATATTTCAGATGAAGGGGATAAAAACATACATGGTACCTTTCCAAGGGCAATATCCCCTCCTTTTGAAGAACCCTCTTCTATTGGTGAAGACATGGAGAAATCTCCTTCAATGGAAGAACAAGATCAAGGGTCTCTCATTGATGATGAGGAAATCTCACATATTAATGAAGAGGATGAGCAGAGAATATCTAATAGCATTGTACCATTGGGAGAATATCCATCACCACATGGATATGGGAAGGGAGCCATTGCTTCCATTGGAGGATCCCTTGTGTCTTTGCAAGGAGTTCCAAATGATCCAACATATGGGAACCAAACTACAATTCTAGAGCATCATGCATCAATAATTTTGGGTTGTGAATCTTGGCATATGGAAGGAGAAAAAAGGAAGGATCAGCATCAAGGGATGATGAGCATTCACCCTTATCTATTCTAGGATGTTTCTACACAGAAGAAGGTGACTGTATTTTACAATGAAGAGGGGGACAAATGAGTCCATGCATTTATATAGTCCACTTTAGATTTTGATGTCTCACTACATGGGGGCATTCCACCTGGGAGGCCACCATATCTAAAGTTGGTGGGAGAAATTTTATCACTTATTTCACCACTCTTAGATTCTGGAGAGGTGAAGACTTCGGAGGAATCCAGTATAGCGTAGAGATTTTTGGATAGACTCAAGGAGGAGAGAGGTACTCTTTCATTTTCTGCACTACCCACTCTCACTACATATACTGCGCTGACAGAAGTTGCTGCAGTGATGGAGGATGGCACCTTCATGGTACAAGGAAGCTGCTCCATGGATTTGGAGAAACAAAGGGTACTTCCTTTGAGGAAGGAATCCTCTATACATGGGAGTAGATGGAGGCCACCCATGCTTGCATTAGCCAAGATCAGGAGGTTCTTTTGGATGGTAGCTTCTCATGGGAGGCCAACTTCCAAGAGTCACCACTTCTATTTGAGCCTGAGCAGCTGCATGATGGGCATAGCAGCACTTTGGAGGATGAATTTGGCATGGGGCATGTCAAAGGATTAGACAAAAACATGTGGGGAGCTTCACATTTTAGATCTTCAGTGTTGTCTCTTAGGAGGGTTGATCCATATTGGAGGTATCAACTTTTGGTAGAGTACTCCAAGGATCTTGGTGCATGCATGATACTTGATGACCCAGATGGAGATGATAGATACATGGTGGTTGGTGAGGTAATCTATTCTTATGGGAGAGTCTTCTTGACAAGAGTTTATGAGCTCAAGAGGAAGCTCCTACATGCAGCACATGTGGACTTTCTTTCCATGCACTTTGATGCATTTCATTCATCGATGGAGGAGTTCACTTGGGAGGGCATCCAGTAGGATATACATCAGCATATGGAGAGATGCATAGCCTGGATGGTGATGGAGAGGTTAACACAACCACTTCCCTACTCATTGAGAGTGAGGGAGACTTTCCAGTTAAGCCATTTCAGCTCAAGGACCAAAGTACATAGTAGAGGATGTACACTTATGCACCCTAATTTGCATTCCTTTACCTTTTGTGAGCAGCATATTGTACCAAGGAGGATATTTCATTCTTTTATATTGTATTTTCATGTACTTGAGGCCATTTTTAGCATTGATGTTGGCCATTCTATCGATGGTTTGTGGGGGAGGCCACATGATTCTTGGTGTCCACCATTGACACCACATTGTACTTTCATGCTTCTATCCTATAGAATGATTGTGGCAGAAAACAAGTGGCTGGGAGAGCGCTTGTTCTTACTTGTTTTGATGCAGGAAAGGGATGCACTGTGCTGGTTCCATGTGAGGAACTATGTTCCACTCTCCGGTTGTCATATGGTAGCTTGTTTTCACTGGTTTTTGCTTCCATATTTTGCTGATGCTCTTATGTTCATGGGGAGCTTTATTTGAAGGGTGCTAGATGAGTTTGAGATGCCCATTTGGAGTATGATTCTCCCTACTTTACATGTTGTATGTTTTAGGAGAAACGATGGGCAAACCATGATTTCCACACCACACTTCTTGTCTTCACATGGGAGGAGCCATTTGAAGAATTTGCGTTCTTGGAGGAGGCATTTCATGGCTGATTTGATTTTTGGGGTAACTTGGGACAATCTTGGAGGCCATGAAATTTCAGCCCAAGATCAATAAAAATGCCATAATTACCATAATTGGAGAGAGAAACTACTTCTAATCTCTTCATGCAACCCCAACACATTGCATACACTAGGGGTTGAGGATTCTTTTGATGAGCTACCTAGAATGGCTCATTTCATTTGGATGATAGCATGGGTTTGGGAGTCTCCCATTGGTCATGAGATCCCCTATTCTTTTCATAACTATTATATTTGGGAGGCCATTGGAAAACAATAAGGTTTCCACTTACACCTTCCACCTTTTCATGATGTGAGCCATTTGGTTTTGCATGCTTGGGAGGGAGTATTGGAGGATAGATTTATTGCAGATTGTTTTGAGCAGTGGTGAGAAATATTGATGAGGATGACACAAGAAGAGGAGGGGAAGAATTTTTCTCTCCTTATACAGTTTCTTGAGGACAAGAAAATTTTTGGATGGGAGGACTATAATATTCCAAAAATTTAGCCTCCAAGCTAAATGGAATATTATAGTTGTTTTATCATTAGGTCTAAAAATAAATGGGTGGGAAGGCCCATAAGTCTCTTGAGTAGTAATAAAAACACTCCTAATGTGAAAGGGGGAAGAATAAGCAGCTGGATTAAGCACCTTGGGGTGTCAACAGGGGCTGAAACATGTTGATTCAGTCAACTTTGACCAAGTCAACAACATTGTCTAGGTACATTGAATCTCCTTGATGAACATTGCAGTTTTAGTGGAGGAAAAATTGCATGAGCTTGGTGGAAAATATCGATTGGACCCAATGTGGAGAGGCTATTATGCTATATATGGATGGGATATCAACCATTTTTATTGATGTTTTTTATTATCATTTCTATTGTTCTTTTTAGACTTTGCTTCCTCTAATTGTTTAGCAGGGTTGCAGTGCTGTTTAGCACAAGGGTGTTCCTAGTCGGAAATTCCTACCTCATCCTCAGGGAAGGAGAGGTTCTTTGGGCTACATTTCCTCATTCCATAATTTTGGCCAAGCTACCCCCTTCAGCTATAACCCAGTTTTTGTTTTGAGTTGGGTTGTGTTGCAGGGTGCAGCAAAGGAGGATCTCTTAGACTCATTTATGGGCTTGTTTTTCAATGAAGAGGCTGCCTATTCATTGGAGGATCAGCAAGGAGGACTCCCAGAAATATTTTGACATCTTTTGCATCATCCCAATCATCTTCTATCCCTCACAGCATAGTTTCCATCCTGGACTGTGTTATTTTTAGAGGCATTTGTGTTGAGCCCCAAGATTGTTCTTTCTTCCATCATACTTCACTCCATTTTCTTTTTTCTATTGTTATCCCAGGCTCAAATGATCAATGAAATTAGTTAAAATTACTTTAATAATGAATATCATGGCTAACTTGCTAAGTTTTGTGATTTTGTCATTGTAATGCATTTTGAACTGAAACTAGCTACAGAATGCAAACATTCCGTAGCTAGTTGCCAATTCTGCAGCTGTCTTCACGTTCAAGCATGTTCCAGGTGTCCTCTCAGGAAAAGCCACACATGGGTGTATTCCACATCATGTCCTTAGCGTTTGTTGCTCACCATGAAGAATGAACGGAATTCTGGACGTGGTTTTGTACGTGTGAACTCACACAAGGAGGCAGACTCCTAATAGGACAAGGATAGTCTAGATGTCCTTTGTCACTTTATGCTGCCATATTTAGAGTTCTAGTACGATTTTGATATGAAAAGACAATGAGCTCCGTATTATCTCAAGTTCTGTTATGAAGATTTGTTATAAATGTACTCGGGAAACCGAGAGACAAGTTCTAGATTTTGATTAGATTTCGTGGATTAACTGCTATATTTCTGAAGACCGAGGATACTCTGTTTTAAGTTATTTTCCTTTAATGAAGAAGATAGCATTTCTCTGAACGCGTTGAGTTGATCTTGAGTTAGATTTCGTGCTACTCTGGTGGTAGAGGGCCCCTGCCTCCTGAGCAGCTTTACTTTCGCAATTTAGATAAGTATCTTAGTTCGTTTTCAAGTTTTTTTGAAGTTTGCGTTCATATTTAATTTCATTAGTCATTATAGCTATACTTGTTCTAAGAAACTCTTCCAAAAGATCATTATAATGAATGAGAAATGGATGTAGTGTTATAGATTTTATTTGCAATTCCTTTTGTTCATTATCACAGTTAAACTTACTCTAGTAAACTCTTCCAAGATATCATTATGATGACTAAGGTATAACTGTGATACTGTAGGATTCAGTTGCTTGTTTACACTAAGTAGCATAGCTAATCTTACTCTTAAAATCTCTTCCAAAAGATCACAACAATGAGTAGGAAATAGCTGTGATGTCTTAGTTTTTAATTGTATTTGCTTTCAGTTTTCATGTTTGTATTCAAATGCATTGAATTTTACAGCCAGGATTGTTCTAACAAGCTCTTCCAAAATACCATTCATGATGAACAAAATAGGCTATAGAATCCCATAGATTAATTGCCTGATAACTTAGTTAGGGCACTCCGGAGGCAAATTGCATTTAATTCATGCTCTGTTATTTCATTTCAAGTTTGATAATGGCTTTTTAATTTAGCACTGATCACTGTAAACTAGTAGCATCCTAGTTCAGTTCCAGCTTAGCTCACTGTATTTACATTCCAAGATTAGTAGCCATCCATTGAATTTTAAATTGCATTAGTTGTTAAAATTAAATACCACGGTCTTCATTATTTACAAAAATTATTTTTTTCTAAACCTATATTAACTCATAATCATCTGGACAGAAGATAGTATCAGTATAAGGCCTGGAGTACTTTTGCAACCTTTTTACCATTTCACAAACAAGCCTTTCCTCAAAATACTATTCTAAAAGGAAATCTATAACTTTTGAGTGAGGTTTAGTGGTGTTAAACTAAGTTGCAGAACAGAATTAGGAGCTAGTTTTAGAGTAGAGATCTTATGATGTTACAAATGTTCTTTTCCAAATATGTTTCAAAAAACCTTTAATCATGGATGAGATGTTGTATCATTATAAGTTGATTGTTAAATTGTTTAGTTAGGAGAATTTTTACACTTAGCTGCCCATTTCTCAAGCTCTTCCAAAATATCTTTAATGAAAGAATTGGACAAGTTAAGTTCATGTTGTGATTTATTTTCTTGAAGTCATTATCAAGCTTCGTATTTTTCTAAGTCATAGTTTAGGTTTGGTTCTATCTCAGTATTTGCATTTGTCATTTGTCATCAACAAATTAGGCTTCACTCTGTTTTTAACCAGTAGCTTCTTTCCACCAGCATTTAGTTCTTCCCTTGTGAACATAAAACCATAAAAAGACCAAAAACATCATAAAACACTAGAAAAAACGCAGTAAGAAACAAACACCTAGGCACATACAGTTCACCACACTTCAGCAGTTTACCAACCCTGGTTGACAATTAAATGAACTCAATTTAGGAGACTAGGTTGAGCACAAACATTTTGGCGCCATTGCCGGGGAAGTGAAAACTAGGTAACCTTTGTTTCTTAACTCCCAAAAACAATGATATGCGTAGAGAGAGAGACTCAAGTGGTAGATTCATAAGAAGCAGAAGCAGAAGTTTGATTCTTAGAACACCACTTGTTTCACCTAGACCAAGAGCTAGTACACCTTCAACTCAGACCCACATTCCATCCTTTACTGATCCTAGACTTCTAGAAGACCTAACATTAGATATTCCATTAGAGAGACCTTCCACTTAATCCAATGAACCTGTCTTAGAAGAAGATCCAAGGACTCCTGTTAGGGACACAAACTTTTCCACTTCCACAGAAGAATCAACCATGGCAGAAGAAGGAGGAGGAGGAGTCTTTAATGGAGAACACACATTATTTGGAGGGGGTAGAGGTAGAGGTAGAGGAGAGGAGGTAGAGGTGCAGAAGGAGAAGGAGGTAGAGGAAGAGGTAGAAGAGAAATGGGAAGCTCTTTTGGGTTCCCTATAATAGATGAAGAAACCAATACAACCATGAAAAACATTTCACCCTCTGTCCTTCCAAACTTCTATGGACTTAAAACTGAAGATCCTGAAACTTTCCTATTTGAATTTGAAATCCTATGTAGAACTTATGACTACTTACAAGATGCTCAAAAACTTAAACTATTTCCTTCAACATTGAAAGGAGCAGCATTGAAGTGGTTTATGAGTTTGATCAACAATTCTATTAGGACATGGGAAGACATGAAACAAGCATTTCTAGAGAGGTATCTGGATTATTGTATGCCAGTCAATCATAAGGAAGAAGTGTTTAAGATGTTACAAAAAGAAGATGAAAACTTGGAAGATTTGTTGGAGAGATTTCATTACAACATCAAAAGAGCAAAAATGGAAAACCTAGATCAAGACACCTTAAAAGCTCTTTTGTTGAAAAAAAATAGGGATGAATGGTTGGATATCCTTAACATGATGGGAAAAGGGGATATATCATAGCTCACATTACCTGAAATATCTAAGTTATGTATCAACCTTTCAAGAGGGAAATCTAAAACTGTAAAAGGTCCAAGAGATCCTGCTCTTGCAAGGGCAAGTAAGTCTGCTTCTGGGATAGTAAGTAGGTCAGAAATAGGACATATGCTTGATGATTTCAAATATGACAACTTAGGGAGTCTTAGTGAACAAATAGACACTCTTAAATTACAAAACAAGCAAAAAGCCGAATTTGATGCCTTAGCAATCTTTTGTCCCAAATGTAGAAAGAAACATGCCTTGAGAGAGTGCCCTTTGGATGTAAAATTTGTAGAGACCTGTGTCATTTTTTCTGAAAAACATGAGACCAAGAATTTTCCTTCCCTTCCTGGTCTCAAAGCTATCTTTCAAGAGGAAACTCCTACAAATTCCACAGAATCTCTCAATTTTGTCTCTAGAAGGCCTTGGCAAAGACCTCAAACACAAGGATTCCATGATCAAATGTATAACCAACCTCCACCTTGGAATTATTGGTAGCAACCTTGGCCTCAATTTCAAAATCAATCTCAAGCTTGGGCACAAGGAGCACAAAGTCCCTATGGAAGGTACTCTCAGTACTATCAGTATCCACCATCCTATCCACCATACCCACATTTTTCTCCTCAAAATCCTCAACAAAATTTTCAAAAAAATCCTCAACAACATCATCAGAACCTACCACATCAAAATCAACCACTTCCATTACCATTTCCTCAAAAATCAAATCAGTTGCATGCTCAACCGATACCAAAACCCAACAATAAAAATCCTCAGAATACATACATGATAGAAGGCCAATAGTTTCCAACTTATTTAATTACTCCTTTAGACCTTAGTGATGTTCAACTTAGGTCTGGAAGAATACTTGAAAAGAGGAAACCTTCTGTGATCATACAAGAACAAGATAACTCTGAGGAAGATTCTCTACGGGTGAATAAAAGTCTTGAGGAAGACACATCTTTTCAAGACCCAAACATTGAAAAATTAAAGCAAAAAGAACCAATAATTTCAACTCTTGTATTAGAGCAACCATCAACATCTACTTCTACACCTCCCTTTCCAGAAAGATTACAAATTGATAGAGGTGTAGAAAAACAAATTATGGTGCCTAATTATGATTTCCTAGATGAGCTAAGAAATGTTTGCATTAAGATTCCATTATTACAAGCCATCAAGGAAATTCCCATTTTAGCCAAAACAATAAAGGAGTTGAGCATGAAGAAAAAAAGAAAAAGAATAAGAGAGACAAAGAAAATTAAACTGGCAGGAAAAATAGCAGACATTATGATGGGTAAGATTGCTATTCCAAAGTATCTAGACCCAGGAAATCCAGTTGTTAAAATTCACATCAATGGAATTGAAATCCAAAACACACTCATTGATTTAGGAGCAACAATCAATATCATGAGTAGACAAATCATGGATAAACTGAAACTTCCTAATCTTCTCTTTACACCCACATTATTACAATTAGCAGACAGATCTGTGATCAAACCTGATGGGGTAATAGAAGACATTCCAGTGTCCCTAGATTCTTGAGAGTACCCTCTGGATTTCATGATCCTAACTCCTAAGAATAATCTAGGAGGGCATCCTGTTATATTAGGAAGACCTTGGTTAGCTACAGCTGATGCTTTTATTAGTTGTAGATCTGGTGATATGTACATCTATGATGGTAGTTCAACTAAGAAATTCACTTTGTATCCTCCAGCTAGGAAAATTATAGATTTAGATGATACTCAATGGATAGAGGATGAAGAAGACTTACAACCTCTCTTCACAATTTCAGAAATTAGTGAAGATAATCAAATTCTGAATACTCTAGAAAATTTTGAATCCTCTTCAGAATACAAACATGAACCATTTCAAGAGGGATCCAACATTGAATTTTTGTCATCAAGACAGATGTCTCTTCATTCTATGGATAAATTTGGCAGCTCTACAAGTGAGATATTTTCAGGCAAAACTTTGAATATAAACAAGAACCTAGAAAAATCTCAACAAGAAGAGTTAGTCAAGGTATTACAGAGACATTCTTCTGCATATGCATGGGAGTACACTGACATGAAAGGGATAAGCCCCAAGACTTGCACTCATCACATCTATATAGAGGAAAATTGTAAACCAATCAGACAACCTCAAAGACGAATGAATCCAAATCTTAGGGAGATTGTTAAAGAAGAATTGCAGAAATTGTTGAATGTCAACTTTATCTATCCTATTTCAGATAGTCAGTGGGTTTCTCCTTTGGTAATTGTGCCAAAGAAAAATGTTAAATGGAGGGTATGTATTGACTACCGAGAATTAAACAAAGCTACTCTTAAAGACCATTTTCCCTTACCTTTCATAGATCAAGTGTTAGATACATTAGCTGGCAAAAAGTACTTCTCATTCCTAGATGGGTTTAGTGGTTACAACCAAATCCAAGTAGCACTTGAAGATAAAGACAAAACCACATTTACCTGTCCTTGGGGTACCTATGCTTACCGAGTATTGCCATTTGGATTATGCAATGCACCTGCAACATTCCAAAGGGCAGTATTAGGAATTTTTTCAGATCTAATACATGATTGTGTAGAGGTATATATGGATGATTTCACAGTTTATGGAAACACATTTGAAGAAGCCTTAACAAACTTGGAAAAAGTTTTAAAAAGATGTCAAGAAGAAAATCTTTCACTCAGTCATGAGAAATGTTTCATGATCTTTACTGAAGGTATTGCTTTGGGGCATCACATTTCAGGGGATGGGATTAGAGTTGATGAGTCAAAAGTTGAAGTCGTCTCTAACTTATCTATTCCAAGTTGTCAAAAAGATGTTAGGAGTTTTCTAGGATTTACAGGATATTATCGGAGGTTTATAGAAAACTTCACCAAGATAGCATCTCCACTCTTCAAATTACTTACCAAAGATTGTGAATTCAAATGGAATTCTGATTGCCAGTTAGCCTTTGAAACCCTGAAAACAAAAATTTTTGAAGCACCTATTTTAAGGGGACCTAACTGGAAGTTACCTTTTCATATCTCAACAGATGCCTCTGATACAGCTCTAGGAGCAGTATTGGGACAAAAGAACCTGATTCCTTATGCCATCTACTATACCAGTAAAAATTTGACTCCTGTAGAGTTAAACTATACTGTAACTGAAAAAGAGTTTTTAGCTGTTGTTCATGCCATAAACAAATTCAGACACTATATAACAGGCTATGAAACTTTTGTTCACACTGATCATTTTGCAATTAGATACTTAATGAACAAATCAATTACTAATGGCAGAGTCATAAGATGGTTATTGCTTTTACAAGAATTCAACATTACCATTCTAGATAGGCCGGGAAAACAAAACACAGTAGCTGATTTCCTGTCTAGACTCCAAAACATCAAAGATGACACTCCAGTTGAAGATCAATTTCCTGATGAATACCTTTTTTCAATTTCTACTCAAAATCCTTGGTTTGCTGACATTGCTAATTATTTAATTTCAGGAAAATTTCCTTCAATAATGAATGCAAGAGACAAAAGAAAAATCATTTATGACAGTGAAAAATATTCATGGGTTGCTAATGAGTTGTACAAGACAGGTCCAGATTTGATCATTAGGAGATGTGTTCAGGAAGATGAGATGCCTGAGATTCTTAAAGCATGTCATGATGAACCTTGTGGCGAACACTTTGCTGATAAGAGGACAGCCTATAATATCCTTCATTTAGGATATTATTTGCCATCCTTGTTTAAATATGCTAAAGAGTATGTCAAAAGGTGTGACAGTTTCCAAAGGGTAGGGAAACCTTCTCCTTCAGGTGAGATGCCATTACAACCTCAAGTACATATTGAACCTTTTGAAAAATGGGCTTTAGATTTTGTAGGACCTATTAGTCCTCCATCAAGACAAAAGAGATATATATTAGTTTGCACTGATTATGTTACCAAATGGGTAGAGGCCAAGCCATTACTTTTTGCTAATGAAGCATATGTAGTTAATTTTCTTTTTGAGGATATTTTTACTCGTTTTGGTGTCCCAAGGGAAATTGTTACAGATCAAGGAGCTCAATTCACATCAAGGCTAGTGGAACAAATGATGGAAAGGTACAAAATCAGACACATAAAATCTACTCCCTATCATCCACAAGCAAATGGTCAAGTGGAATCTACTAATAAGGTCATTGAAGGGATCCTAACAAAGATTGTTCATTTACATAGAAGAGATTGGGTAGATAGGCTTCCTGAAGCCTTGTGGGCCTACAGAACTACATGGAGAAACACAACAGGTCATACTCCTTATGAACTTGTTTATGGAAAGCAAGTTTTGTTTCCCATAGAATTCCAGATTCAAACCTTCAAAATGGCAGTTCAGCTAGGACTTGATTTAACGGAAGCACAAAAGCATAGATTGGAGAAGATTAATGAATTGGATGAGATCAGACAAGATGCAGTTCAGAAAACAAGTCTAGTCCAACAACAAAGGACTAGATGGCATGACAAGTACATCAAAGAGAAGAAGTTCAAAGAAGGTGACTAGGCTCTCTTGTTTGATTCAAAATTCAAGGATTTTCAAGGTAAATTTGAAACAAATTGGCTTGGGCCATATGAAATTGTTAAAATTTTTGACAATGGACCAGTAAAAATCAGGACAATAGATGAAGAAGAGGTCACTTTTCTTGTGAATGGTCATAGATTGAAGCTGTATCACAAACCACTCTCAAGAGAAGAATTTGTCAAGAAGTTCCAGGAAAACAGTGATGTGAAGTTAATGAAGAAGAATCTTTCTTCTTCATCAACTTGATTGAATTTTTTGAAGTCATTTTTTGAAAAAAAATAAAAAAATAAAATAAAAATAAAATAAAATAAAATAAAAAATAAAAATAAATAAAAATAAAAAATAAAGTATAAACATGAAAACCAATCACTGATTGGCATTTTATACAGAAAAGATAGGGTGAAAATCAGATTCTTTTCTGACACTCTAACTTTTCCATTTTGTTTCTGCAAGCAGTTGTTACAAAATCATAAGTTCAGATCCATTGCACTTATGATCCATCTCATTTCATTTCATTCCATTTACTTATCCATCCATACTCCATTTCATTCATTCATTCATACTTCACTTCATTCCATATTTCATTCATCTCATTCCATACTTCATCCACCTCATTTCCATATCAAAATTTAAATTTTGATGTCTTTCTGCAAATGAATAACACATGTCATGAATTGCAGGCCATTTCTTATACTTTTCCACTCCATTTCATAAATTGTAATCCATCCCACTCCATCATTCACTTCATACATATCCCATTATACCACGTTTCATCATCTATCTTCACTCATTCCATATAATATTCCATTTATATTCCAAACCACTCCATTCCATGATTAAAATTCTCTACAGGTACATTCTGCAGCTAAACAGACATTCTGCAGCTAATCAGACTTTCCGCAGCCAGACAGTCATTCCGCAGCTACAGATCCTGAGGGCACTGATCAGCAGACATTTGAATTGCAACAAAGATGATCCGGTATATCCATGAACAAGAAAAATCAAGAATGATTATGAAGACTCACAAAGTAATGATTTCCAGAGGAGAACAAAGCATACAAAGACCACAAAAAGCAGATGAAAAGCAAAGGTAAAAAGTTCTGATTATAATGGCATATCATAAAAAAAATTTAGTATAGTTTTAGTTATGAATCATTCGAAAAGTTGTTTTGATTATTTTTATTGATCATTCCAAATATACCCTCCGCAAAACTTTGGATAAAAATCCTTCATTTCAAATTCTATACCCGATCATCATCTAAGCGGTTAAAATGCTGAAGTGATTGATTTTCTCACGTCACCCAGCCAAATCATTTAATCATGATTTTTGAATCCGTTGTAAAATATCTCCGCAGTCTTTTCACTCATTGATTTGTTTTCTTCACCTCACTTCATTAACTCGTTCCGTAACCACTCCCTATTACTCCATCCCGTAGCCAACCCTTCATCATTTCATTCTGTAAAACAGAGGTATCTCTATCACCGTGAGCAGAGGTATATTAGTTTGAAAGTTGAAGCCACTGTCACCAAGAAGCATAGGTATATCAGTTTGAAATTTGAAGCCATTGTCACCGTGAAGCAGAGGTATATCAGTTTGAAGATTGAAGCACTATCACCGTGAAGCAGAGGTATATCAGTTTGAAGATTGAAGCACTGTCACCGTGAAGCAAGGGAGTATTAATTTGAAGGTTGAAGTCATTGTCTCTGTGAGCAGAAAGAGTACTAATCTGAAGATTGAAGAAGAAATTATGGGCCTCATCGTAAGAACTGAACCAATAGGCACAAAATACCTGGAAGGATACCCTCAAAGCAGAGAAATGTTGCAACAAGCAGGATGGCTGCAATTCCTTGAGAAATTTAATGGCTTCCACAAAGAAGTTACTAAAATGTTTGCAAGGTCATTCAAAGGAGCCGAGGTTGAAGTTGGAAATATTAAATTCACTGTCACAGAGTTTTTTATTGCAGAAGCAATAGGATTGCTTAGACATGGAGAAAGATGGTTTAAGAATAGAGAATTTCATAATGAATCATGGAAGTAGATCCTCAAATCACTAGGTATGGATGTCACTATGTTTAAAAATGGAATTCCAAGCTCTGCATTAAAGAATAAATGGAGAAACATGTTGCTTATCCTACAAAAAATTATCACTTGTGAAGGTAGATATGGTACTTTCTATGTTTACCATATTAGGTTGATAATGCATTTCCTAGAAAAAAAGCTTAATTTGCCCTATTTCTTGCTTCAAAGTTTAAAAAAGATGGCTTCAAGTGTTCAAAGGAGAGTCCAATTCCTAGAAACAACTCTATACCATCATGGTTTGGTTAAGATTCTAATTGAACACCATTTAGCCAAAACAAAAGATACTTGGGATAATTTCTTGGTGAGAAATCACTTTGAGGAACCAAAAGAGCCTTCACCTGAACATCAGCCTACAAAGAGAAGTAGAAAATGGAGAGCCTCTAAAATTGAAACTGATAAAGAAATTCAAGATAGCAGTGAAGAAATAATCTCTGAGAAGTTGACTCAGATTAAGAGACAGCTTAAGGAAGAGAGGGTAATCAGAAAATTTGCTACAGAAAAAGGAGAGGGACCATCCTAGCCAAGAAGGAGCCATAGACTTAGGGGGAAACTAAGGAAAACACAGATCAAAAAAACTGGGGTGATAAACATAGAATATGAGGAAACATCTATTGAAGAAGATGTTGAAGAAGATTTTGATGAAGAAGCCCCTGAAATTGACCCTGCACAGCAAGAAATTTATAACTATGTTGAAACATTGGAAAGGAAAGCTTCAAAGAGTAGAGATAGAACCCCTAGTCCTCCACTATCCAAAATAGATGTGTTAAGAAGAGATAGGTACGAGTTGGAAGTACTTAATAGACATATCATGACTAAGAATGATATTCTGAAGGAACAAGTTAAACTAAAAACCAGTATGAACTCAACCCTGTCTCTACAAATGGACAAAGTGGAAAAGGCTAATGAAAAGTTGAAAAAGAGGAACAAGAAGTTAATCAGGGCACTTACCAATTTAAGGTTCAAGTTAGTCATCAGGAAGCCCAGAAGGCCTTTAACTTCCAGGCAAAGAAGAATAAGAGGGTTGGATGTTCTTGCAGAAGTCTCCGAGTTTATGGAATAAGTTGCATGAGGACATGCAAGAAGTCAGCAGTGGGGGTATGTTGAGCCCCAAGATTGTTCTTTCTTCCACCATACTTCAATCCATTTTCTTTTGTCTATTGTTATCCCAGGCTCAAATGATCAATGAAATTAGTTAAAATTACTTTAAGAATGAATATCATGGCTAACTTGCTAAGTTTTGTGATTTTGTCATTGTAATGCATTTTGAACTGAAACTAGCTACAGAATGCAGACATTCCGTAGCTAGTTGCCAATTCTGCAGCTGTCTTCACGTTCAAGCATGTTCCAGGTGTCCTCTCAGGAAAAGCCACACATGGGTGTATTCCTCATCATGTCCTCAGCGTTTGTTGCTCACCATGAAGAATGAACGGAATTCTGGACGTGGTTTTGTACGTGGGAACTCACACAAGGAGGCAGACTCCTAATAGGACAAGGACAATCCAGATGTCCTTTGTCACTTTACGCTGCCATATTTAGAGTTCTAGTACGATTTTGATATGAAAATACAATGATTCCCATATTATCTCAAGTTCTGTTATGAAGATTTGTTATAAATGTACTCGGGAAACCGAGAGACAAGTTCTAGATTTTGATTAGATTTCGTGGATTAACTGCTATATTTCTGAAGACCGAGGATACTCTGTTTTAATTTATTTTCCTTTAATGAAGAAGACATCATTTCTCTGAACACGTTGAGTTGATCTTGAGTTAGATTTCGTGCTACTCTGGTGGTAGAGGGCCCCTGCCTCCTGAGCGGCTTTACTTTCGCAATTTAGATAAGTATCTTAGTTTGTTTTCAAGTTTTTTTGAAGTTTGCATTCATAGTTCATTATAGCTATACTTTTTCTAAGAAACTCTTCCAAAAGATCATTATAATGAATGAGAAATGGCTATAGTGTTATAGATTTTATTTGCAATTCCTTTCGTTCATTATCACAGTTAAACTTACTCGAGTAAACTCTTCCAAGATATCATTATGATGACTACGGTATAACTGTGATACTGTAGGATTCAGTTGCTTGTTTACACGAAGTAGCATAGCTAATCTTACTCTTAAAAGCTCTTCCAAAACATCATAACAATGAGTAGGAAATAGCTGTGATGTCTTAGTTTTTAATTGTATTTGCTTTCAGTTTTCATGTTTGTATTCAAATGCATTGAATTGTACAGCCATGATTGTTCTAACAAGCTCTTCCAAAATACCATTCATGATGAACGAAATAGGCTGTAGAATCCCATAGATTAATTGCATGATAACTTAGTTAGGGCACTCCGGAGGCAAATTGCATTTAATTCATGCTCTGTTATTTCGTTTCAAGTTTTATAATGGATTTTTAATTTAGCACTGATCACTGTAAACTAGTAGCATCCTAGTTCAGTTCTAGCTTAGCTCACTGTATTTACATTCCAAGATTAGTTGCCATCCATTGAATTTTAAATTGCATTAGTTGTTAAACTTAAATACCACGGTCTTCATTATTTACAAAACTTCTTTTGTTCTAAACCTATATTAACTCATAATCATCTGGACAGAAGATAGTATCAGTATAAGGCCTGGAGTACTTTTGCAACCTTTTTACCATTTCACAAACAAGCTTTTCCTCAAAAGACTATTCTAAAAGGAAATCTATAACTTTTGAGTGAGGTTTAGTGGTGTTAAACTAAGTTGTAGAACAGAATTAGGAGCTAGTTTTAGAGTAGATATCTTATGATGTTACAAATGTTCTTTTCCAAATATGTTTCAACAAACCTTTAATCATGGATGAGATGTTGTATCATTATAAGTTGATTGTTTAATTGTTTAGTTAGGAGAATTTTTACACTTAGCTTCCCATTTCTCAAGCTCTTCCAAAATATCTTTAATGAAAGAATTGGACAAGTTAAGTTCATGTTGTGATTTATTTTCTTGAAGTCATTATCAAGCTTTGTATTTTTCTAAGTCATAGTTTAGGTTTGGTTCTGTCTCAGTATTTTCATTTGTCATTTGTCATCAAAAAATTAGGCTTCACTCTGTTTTTAACCAGTAGCTCCTTTCCACCAGCATTTAGTTCTTTCCCTTGTGAACATAAAACCATAAAAAGACCAAAAACATCATAAAACACTAGACACGACGTAGTAAGAAACAAACACCTAGGCACATACAATGCACCACACTTCAGCAGTTTACCAACCCTGGTTGACAATTAAATGAACTCAATTTAGGAGACTAGGTTGAGCACAAACAATTTGCTGGGGGGGTTCATTGAGCTCATCAGGAGGGTCTATTTCTGAGTAGAGGGATCAGCCTTCTAGTTAGAAATACCATTGGAGGAGGACATTATTATTTTAGATCTTTCATAGCCTCATCTCATATCATATCCAGTTTGCAGTGGCATATTAACCCTAGGGTTATTTGTCACATTGTATGTTTCTTGGTATTTCTAGCAATCCTTTCCGAGTTGGCTAGAAATCTTGTATTAGAGCCCACATCTTAATTGTTGGGCATTTCTTTTGTTTATGTCAGCCACATTATATTTATACATGTATTCAGAAGTAGCCACACTTTTATAGACAGCTTTGGCACTTCTCTCCGACATTCTATACAGTTGTAGTAGCTCATGTGCTGATTGTTTATTTCATTGGAAACTTGCTCCCATTGCTTAAGTGGCTTGTCCCTCATGATCTTGTTGTATATTTTTTCTGATACCTTAATGAAATAATGGTTGTATATTGATCCCTCTTATTTCATGTTCAAATTTTCAATTTTTTACATTTTTATGTTCATGTATTGCTGCATTCCCATTTTGGGATATTACAGCTTCACTTTCCGAGAACCATGGGCACCAGGGCATCAGTGTGCTGTGGAAAGACACGTTATATTGAGGTAATATCGAATAGTGAAGAGGAGGAAAAAGAGGATCTAGAAGGAGAAATAAGCAATGTGGCACCATGAGAGGATCCACCACCTTCAAGAGGTGGAAATGGGGCATTTTCTCAAATTGGAGGGGCCCTTGCATCCTTATGGGGAGTACCCAAGTATTTGAGTTTGAGAGTCTGAGGTACATTCCAGGGGAATCGGGTATTATTATTGATAGACAGTGGGGATACCCAAAATTTTATTGATTCTTAGTTAGTGCAGAGGAGAACAATACCCACTGATGATTTTGAAGGATTCTTAGTTTTGGTCCCAGGAGTTAGAACCATGCAATGTGTGAAGTATGTTCTGGCATTGTCTATAACCTTAGGGACATACACTTTGACTTATATTTATTTGTGGTTGATATTCCTGACACCAATGTGATAGTGGGTGTGTATTGATTAATAACACTAGGGAAGGTCACCAAGGATTGGGAGACCTTGCAGATGGAATGGATAGATAAGAAGAGTGATAAGCATCAAATGATCAGGGGCATGCACACCTATCCAATTAAGGAAGTCTTCACATATAAGATGGAGAATGATTTGCGAAGAGGAGGAAAGGACAAATAAGTCCACTTAGATAGATAGTCTAATCTAGATCACGATGATATAGTATTTGGAGGCATTCCACCAGGAAAGCCCCTAGACCAGAAGTTGGTTAAATATTTATCACAACAGGTGGCACCACTCACAGATCTAGCTAAGAGGGGAGCCCTGGATGGTATAAACACTACATAGAGGGCCTTTTATTGGCTCAAGGAGGAGATGAATATTTTTCTGGTAGCATTATTACCAGATCTCACTAAGCCTTTTGCGTTGTAAGGTAATGCTTCAGGGGTAGGTGATGGTATAGTTATGGAGCAACGAGGCTATACCATAGCCTTTGAGAGTCAGCATATACTTCCACATAGGAAGGTGTCTTCCATATATGATAAGGGGTTTTTGGTATTCAATCATGCATTGGCCAAAATCAGGAAGTTTTGGATGGGCAATATCTTCCAAGTGAAGATTGACCACAATAAACTTCAATCTTTTCTTGAGCAAAAGCAACTACAAGAGAGGCAACAAAAATGGGTTGGAAAAAATTTGGCATGTGACTCTGGCATTGAACATGTCAAAGATGGAAGAAATGGGGTAACAGGTACCTTATCACAGAGACCAGAAGTGCTGACATTGATGAGTGTGGATCCAGATTGGGAGTCCCAGCTCAGTGGTGGAATATTCCAAGAACCACTTCACATGTAGGGTATTTGATGGGCATATAATCGATAAGAGGTATAGAGTGATGGATGGAGTCATCTACTACTTAGATCGGATCTTCATGACTAAATATTCTAAGCTCAAGGAGAAAATTCTACATGCAGCCCATGATTCACCCCTTCCGGCCACCAAGGTGTCATTAAGACATATCAGGACATTAGGGAGAGATTCTCATGGGAGGATCTCATGGAGAATGTGCTCAAGCATATCAGGAAGTGTGTGGTTTTCTAGAAGAATGAAGAAGAAAGCAACCATCCTGCAATTTTTTTATATTCACTTCCTTTTTTGGGATGGATATGGGAGAGACCTTCTATGGACTTCATCACCAGCGTGCTGAAAATACATGGTAAGGATTGTGTCTTTATGATCATTTTTCATCTAGCAAAGTATTTACATTCCTTTTCCATTTATTTACAGTGCACTGCTCTACAAGAGGGCAAGCTTCTCCTTGGACTTCATGGTCTTCTTAAGACCATAGTCAATGATAGAGATAACCAGTTTCTGGATGGCCTTGGGCATATGTTGTTCTGTTTGGGGTGTGACGAGTTGACACAATGTATCAGTTATTTACCCCAGGAAGATGCGCAGATAGAGACAACAAAAAAGTGGCTGGGAAGCTACTTGCCAAACTATGTTCTGGGGAAACAAGGAGCAGAGCTACGCTAGTTCCACTTGGGGAACTATTGTTACCTTACGAAATTTTATATGGAAATCAGTATATCTCTATTCTTTTTTCCATATGGTGATTATGCTCTATCCATTATTCATAGAATAGTTGGAGCAAGGAAGGTTCCTAGAACCAAATATTTGATCCTAGAGCGTCAAGATATATTCCGGTCTCTTAAGGACAACATTTCTATAGCCCAAGATCAATAGAAGTTCCATACAGATCATAGGTGGGAAGAGAGACATTGTGGGGTGGAAAATTTGGTCTATCTCCATTTTCAGCCTTGCAAAACATCTACACAAAAGAAGAAGGGGACTAAGAAGAGTTTCTATGGGCCACACAAGGTGATCCATCTTGTCGGGGGAGTAGCATATGGGTTGGATCTCCCCATTGGGAGTAAGGTCCCTAACATTTTTCATGTCTCATGCCTAAAAAAGGCCATTAGAGAGCCAGTAGTTGCCACCATGGATCTACCACCTCTTTATGATGTGATCCATTTAGTTTTATCACGAAAGCTAACTTGGACACTTGGGAGGGGCATCTAAGGAACAGTTTATTGGAGAGTATCTAATTCAGTGGAGGAATCTACCAGATGATGTTGATACATGGGGAGGAGAGGAGATTTTGCAACACGTCTCTTTGCAGTTTCTTTAGGAATAGAAACATTTGGGAGGGCAGGACTGTAATATTCCTAATAATCTTTTAGCTTGTTGGAATATTAATTTTTTCTTTTGTCAATAAGATAGTTGAATAAGAGGGTAGAGAGACCCATAAATCTCTTTGGTAGGAATGAAACCACTTCTAATGTTAATGTGGATCATTGTATTAGTTTAATAAAGCACTCCTGGGTGTGAATAGGGGTTAATTCATGCAGATGGTGTCAAGGTGAACCAAATCAATAGCGCAGTCATGGCGGTAGTGGAGAGTTATTGGAAGACATAACAGTCATAATGGGATGAAGTATCCATGGGAGTAGAATCTTTAATGAGTGGGACCAAGGGGGAGGAGGCTCACAAATCACATAAGGAAGGGGATGGAAGCCATAGAAGTAATTTTTTATATTTTTTATGTTTGGTATTTTATGACTTTATGCACGGTTCAGTTGTTTAGTGGATTCTGTTGTGTTGTTTAGTACAAGGGTGTTTTCGAGAGGAAATCCCAACCTCATTCTCGGGGGACTTCCAGTGCCCACTCAAGAGAGGTTCCTTTGAGCTTCATTCCATCATCCAGCATCAGGCCAATCTTTAGCCATCTTTAGAAACATAGTCTCCTTCAGAAACTCTGTTATTCTCCAGAGTATTTTCAGTGGAGGGTTTATAATCCAATTTTTTGAGCTTGTTCTCCAGTGAGGGGAGCATCCCTTCATCCGAAAAGTCATTGGGGAGGAGTGTCAGCCATTTTTACATCATATCAACCACCTCCCAGCAGTTACCTAGCTGCATAGCATAATTCAGCCCTAGGGATTCATTTTTCATCTTGTGTATTTCCAAAAACGCTTTCTGGGTTATCCTGGAATTGTGCTAGAAAGCCTAGATCTTTGATCCTGACATTTTTTGAGCATTGTATCAGCAGATCCATGCAATCCTAATTTACAACAGTAGTATATGCAGGAGGGATTACGCATTCATGGCCTTCCAAATTTTTTTGTAGCAGCATTGTTTTATGTTTTGGTGTACTGGGTCATTTAAGGCTTGTTCGGCCTATCTTGAGTGTCTTTTTCCTCAAGATATTTTACTCATTTTATGCTATGGTATCTAATAAAATGGATCCATGATATTCTCATGTTTGATGTATTGATATTTTACTGCATTTTCCAGTTTTATGTTTTTCCTTATTTGGAATATTATACAAAAGAATATGAAAATTGGTTTGGATGTGCAAGCTCTGATCATACATGATGATGCAAGGAATGTGTTTTTCTTAGGGTAGGGGCTCCATTGTCTAGTCTTGATGTGAGGGTGATGAGGCGGATGAAATTTCACAGATGGGATATGGTAATATGGGTGGATGTTAGGCCCAATGTAGCATGCAGTGGTGCATGATGTTCAATCCGTTCGTGATCAAGGATAGAAACCCGAGAGTAGGGGAGGATAGCAAGGTGCAAAGAAGAGAAGTATGAGGTGGCTCTTGGATGCATGTGTGAAAAATGACTCTCCAGCCTAGGGGGTGAACATGGATACCAATAGTGTAAATGGAACTATGAAATATGGTGATCCATGCAAGTCGAGCTCTATCGACCGACATGGGGACTTACCATGTGCAAGTAGAAGGTGATGGTAAGCATGGTCAAGATGGCTAACCCAATGGTTAATGTCAGGGACATGATGGCTAGATGTGTAAGGTGTTGGAGGAAACCTATCATGATGAGTGGAGGATGATACCTTGTCTGTTGATTTCCACCAAGGGAGTGAGCTTTATATGAAGGTGTGGATATCCTGGAACTTCAAAAGCCAATACCCCAAGTGAAAACATCCATCTATCAAAATATGCAAAATATAAAGAAGGGTGCACCAAAAACACTATAAGGCACACCTGATGGGTTTTCTGGTCGAGTGAAGCTAGCATTGATTGACGTGGAAATTTCCCTATATTCTAGAGTCAGGTCTATGTAGGAGGTCACGTCTTCTGGGAAGCATTACAATGTCTCTTCAATAGTGCCAAGGTTTATTTAAATATCAACCTTAATGGTAGGTGAGATATTTGACATGTTCCTCTCCTCAAACGCATCGGGAACTGGGATAGAATTTTTGAACCAATCTACTTTTCCTTATGGCAGGAAATATTTTGATTCAATGGCGAAAAATCATGTGTATTTGTGTTTCTATGCACAAATGAATTTTCTAGTAGAAAAAATGAACAATGGTGCATGTCTTTAGTGTAAATTCTAATCGCAAGCATAAGAAAAAAGATCACTTTAGTTGTGCATAAAAAGCAGCCCTAACATCAAAGATGGCTACCAATTTCTTTAGATCTACAGTTATTTAACCAAGAAAAATGCTACAAAATCCAGATCTATGCAGTGAAAGACATTAAGCAGTAAATAGAAGCAAGAGTTTCTCCATGCATCCAATAGACAAGACAATAATATTTTTAAAGAATTTTTGTATTTATGACACCTAGGAAGGGAACATAGAAATATACCAATCCCTGTCAATGGGATGGGTTCTTTTATGTCCTCAATGCTTCAGATCTAAGATCTCTCTCTCTTGATGGTGTACAAAATGCAAACAAAAAATGGAACTCAAAGGGAGCTCACAAGCAAAATGGTAGTAAAATATGACAATGATGGAGGATCAAAGTCAGATCAAAAGTATAGATCCAGAGTGATCTTTAGGCAACAAAAGGTAGTGAATGAATGGAAAAACCCTTCTATTTATAACAAAATATTGAGTTAGTATAGATATTGGTGCATAATTGAAATATTATTAACCAAATCTAGATCCAACTTTTATGGAATATTTTATTATATTTGTTGGAGGGAAAAAAAATTTGAATTTGGTCAAATCCCTTTATTTGTAAATAATAAAAAAATGATTTTTTTATTATTTTAAGAGTTTGGTTGAGTAATACTTAAATAAATAGTGATTTATTCAATTATTTATAAATGATTTAGTCAAATTTAACAAGGAATATTATTTAAATAATGTTTAAATAATTATTCCTAGAAAATAATAAGATAAATAGTGATCTATCTAATTAATTTTCTTGTTTTAGGTTAAATGTGACCAGGAATATTAATTAAACTACTATTTAACTAATTATCCCTTGAGGAAAATCAAACAAATAAGGATTTATTCAATTATTCCTCATGGGGTTTCCTGTTTAGACCATAAACAACTTAATAAATTAAGGATTACTAAGTTATTTTTCATAGTGAAAGCAATTTTACTTAGGGTAAAATTGGTTTTACATGGTGTACTTCATTCCATCTAATAGTAACAAGTTAGATGACCAAAAATTGGTGTAACAGATTGCCCCCACAGCGTTCGAGCGTTAGGAGCTAATCGTATGAATGAAGTACGTTGTAAGAACTCAATCACCAAACACTGAAGGGGGAGTTAGAGAGAGAGAAATATAAGGTAGACTAAAGCGCTAGAGGACAAGACCCTAAGGAGGCAAGACTTACAGGTGCGAAAATTCTCTTTTATGAGTGAGTTCCTATTCTACAAGAGCTAGGGGAGGCATACCTATGCCCGTCAAGATAACAAAGTACAAAGAATAATGCGTCCAGTAAACAAGGGACTGAATGATATAGTACATGCTGGCATAAACATGGTCCAGATAAAAACATGATAATGGCTCCCACGTACATATTGTGCCTGGGATAACAACCAGGACTTATACAATAATATATGAGTACATGAGATATAAGTACAACCCAAGAGGCCATATAAAACAGGAGAGGGCTTTGAAAATATGAATGATACATGAAAACTAAAAGGCACTGCAAGTGGCTGAGGTCAAAACCATCAAATCTATGGATCTGAATCGAAGGTTGTAAGGGATAGGTCATTTGGGCATGTGGGGGGCTACCTGAAGGGCCACCCCCTCATGAGGTCTGAAACATCTCACACACACACCCGAGAATCATTGGTACAATCTGCTGCATCACTGAACCATCAAGTATACAGATCTCGATCATGCCGTAAGGAGCTAGAGTTGAGAAAAAATCAAGTCAAAGGGAAATAAGGAGTCCCTTTGCCTAATCCAAGGCACCGAAAAAGAGTGGAAGCTAGAACCAAGGTACACCGCCCTCTAGACCTGTCTTCTAGAATGAATGAGCTGATGTCGACAGAAGGAGGTTTTCCATAGGTGAGGAAATAAGGGGTCCTCAACTAAGGCATGAGAGATAATAGTAGAGCGACTAACAGACTGACACGAGGGATGATGATGGAATGGGGGGTACTGAGTAGCGGGATGACGACTTCCCTTGTTAGAGCATGAAGGGAATGGATGACCTGGCAACAACTGACACAATATCGAAGGGGATAGGGGACAAGAGGATTGAAGGCCACAATGTGTGACATGAGAGAGGAACCAAGTAATGAAGGATGGAGGACTATAGTGGGATACAAAGGGACTCGGGATAGACTCCATGGAGGCGATGATGACTCAACTCAGATGCTCTAAACAAGGGCGACTTGATGATGCTGCCACATAGAAAAGGTCTGATGGGGACCATAAAATCATGATTACAAGATGGTTACTCACGATGAAAATTAACATGAGCATGAACAAGTATGGAGGAAAAGTGGTGCCCCAAGTACAAGTGTTGCAAGTGAAGAAATTCGATTTTGAGGAGTGGTGAAGTGACCCTTCTTGGAAAAAATGTGTCCAGGTGAAGTATCAAATCATAAAAAACTAAAGGATTCCCATTTGAGAGCTCATTGAGATATTTCCAACGGTGCTGACGGTTTGTCAAATGGATCTACGGTTTGGTCGCAACTGGAAAAAGAAAAATCTAGGTTTTTATTTTAATAAGGCATTTTCCCTCCAATTTAATTCATTTGCAAGTGTAGCCGTTGTGATTGTAGAAAGAATAAAATGCCCTAAAACTTGCAGCTATCGTAGCAGAAAAACCAACCGTTGGAATCAATATTCGTCAATTGCAGGTAGGAGGCCTAACCTTACTCTTTCATTTCAGTGGATTCAAAGTTCAGTTTATGCACCCAGAACTTAGGAACAAACCCCTGCTCTTCTTCACAGCTGGGTCACACATTTTGGGGCAATACCTGCGACCCAAGTAGCAGGTTTTAGGCAGAAAAATGTGACCTATCCCAGGATTTTCTTGAAAAGTTTGACCTCTCAAAGAAGGGGATATTGGTGCTATTTCTTGCGTGAGATGGGTTTTATGGTTGAACGCAGTCTTTCCTTTCTGTACACTAACAAATGTGATGTTTTTGTGCAGATATGGTATAACTGAGGATCAACTGGAGAGAGAGAGAGAGAGAAATACTTGGACACATTACGATCGGAGATCTGAGAGGCTCATGGTGTCTGCAGTGAATTAGCCAGGTTTGGGGTACTTAAGTTTGTGGAGAACCCTTTAATGAGAGTCGGGGAGCCCTTTTTGGCCTAGCTTTATTATCTATTGGGGTCTGGATCATGAGATCTTTATAGTGTAGGGGCAACGAATCAAGTTGAATCTCCAAGATATATATTTCCTGACTTGTCTCCCACCACTTGGGATGGTGGGGAATACGCAACTAGTGTTACCGCAAGGGAGAAACATCATGGAGTTTGTAGAGTGTCATTTCTGACCAGGTCTCCATGTGAAAGGGACATGGATACCGATCGGGGATCTAGAAAGGCTAGAGACCGGTGCTATGGCCATAGTGGTGCTGCAGATCCTGGGCAACCAAACACTCCACCACATCACTGGGGGTCACATGACTCTTGTTGAGAAAGTGTTGAGTGGGACCTACTATGGGTGGGCCCAATTGATGTTTTCATTGTTGAAATGAAATTTTTCTCTATGCAAGAAAAAAGTGAACCATGACTATGCATATGGCATAGTGTTGTTCTTGCTCTTCTTTTAGAAGATCCTGACACTTTGACCTCGCATACAGATCCAGGATGGGGGCCCAAGAGAGCCCAGGATGCGCCATTGGTGGTGGCTACTGTGCAGAGGGTGAGGTGGGGTAGTCGGACGGGTGTTCTGACTCGATTTTTTCACTCATTGGGATCATATTCCATTGTACATAGATGACTATCCCTATAGTGTGATGAGTTATCATGGTGACTCGGACTTACCATTATCGCTTGGTTGAGTACTGGGCCTCGATGGTAAGTGACAAGTTACTAATATTTTATGTGCAGTTTAGAGTTTTAGAAGATTGTATGTGGTACTGATTCATTTACTTTTGGTATGTAGATACAGCACCAGTGAAACTAGCCAAGTATATGGGACGACCTACAGTAGCAGGAGCTGCAGGATCTAGTGGGACGAGAGGAGCGCAAAATGAGGATGCAGTGGCCCTCCTAGAGGACATCCGTCGTAGATGTGAGATACTTTTGACCAACATTTTAGAGTGTGGTTGGAAAGACTTGGATGACTAATACGTAGAGCCATGTATTGGTCCACCCTCGGAGTGGCGAGGGGTCATGTGGTGCATGGCAATGGCCAGATAGGGAATGCATGATCTATGAGCTGCAGGAGAAGAGCCATTGGCTCGGGATCCTCCAGATAGTGATTAGGTGTAGGGGCATGTGGTGCCCCCAGTTTTGAGTTTTCTTAACATGCTATGGGCATGTCAAATGTATCAGAGTTGATCAGCTCTAAAACATTTTGAATGGCACATATAATGGATATGCATTGTTTTTATGGTTTATGTTATTGTCTTGTGTGAAATACGTGTGATAAGTGCCAATATAGAATATTATTTGCAATTTTATCTACATAGTGATTTTGTGCTCTAGGTTCATGACTCAATATAATGATTTCAAATTCATGAATCAAAAGCTTCACACATAAATATCTTCTAAAAAGGATAGGATTATGCACATGATAGACACCATTCAATTGCATGACAAGAAGCAGGGAATCTAAACTAACATGAAGGTGAAGGATGCGATGGGAAAGGGCATAGGATAATAAACCTCACACTGCATCATATTCAGCCTGGTTATTGGTAGTTGTACAAATGCATACATCGTTCGAGAGAACAAGTGAATGTAAGGGGGTAAAAATGGCCCAACCTACCGAGGCTAGATTCTGAGAGTAGCGACTTGCACCATCGGCATAGCCAATATAAGGTGTGGATGGGAGATCCATCTGAAAGGTGCCACAAGACAACAAATGAGAGGATTATGAACAATACTGGAAACCCAAACGCAAGGTAGAGATCAAACAAACACTGCTAGATGGAGTGCTCTGGGTAGGATGTCTACCACCCGCACACCAACGGATAGGTGGTGTGTGGGAGCTGCCTTGGGGGTAGATTGTGCTCAAGTCAAGAAATTCACCATAGACATGGATGGTTCCATTCCTCTTATGGGAGGGAAAGGTGAAGTCAGGGGTGGAAAATACTTCCATGATGTCATCATCAAATTAAAATATGGGGTGATTGGTGGAAGGGTAACCACATGATGCGGCAAAGCTACCTAACTCATCATCATGAGAAGAAAGGTTCACATGCGCATTGTCACGGGGGGTAATGGAAGAACAAGAAGATAAGGGATCCATTGATGTTGAACCCAGGGTGATCACTAAAGGGATGTCAAGCGAAATAGAAGGGGAAGTCTCAAAGGAAACTTCCACCATGGATCTCATGGATGATGATAGGTAGAGGATGGTGGTCGAAGACTCCGTCATCTCGACATCGGGAAGGGGAACTTCAATGGGAGTTGAGGTATCCTCAGGTTGGCCCAAATCATACTACGTGAGGATGGGAAAGGAGGACTATTTCTGTTTAGTCTTGTACTCCCAAGCTACCTCGAAAGAGGTGCTGTAATGCATGAAGCGGGGAAAACGATGGGTATAATGGCCATGGAGATCACACAAATCATAGGGGTAGTTGGTGTGAATATCCTTTGGGTTCTTGGCTGTAGTCGAGGAAGGAACAGAGGTTTCCAGGACCATAGACTCAGGGAATGTGACATTAACCATGGGCTTGATTCGAGGCAATTCAGGACAATGATGGGTGGCATGACCAACAACATCACACAAACCACAGGGGAGGGTACACTTTGGAGGTTGAGGAGGAGAATGGTTTATCGAGGCGACCTTGTATTTAGATGCCTTCTTGCTAGTTTTTCCCACCTCACCTAAAGCTTTCACAATAGGAGTAGGTTCATGTTGAGGTGGTTGAGGCACGAAAGCAAATGGAGGGGTCATGGGGACCTGTTGAACCATGGTCAAAGAAAGATAAGGTTTGGGTTGACCAGGTGGGATAGTGGCTAGGGATCGATGTACCATACGGGGATACCCAGGGTCATGTTAGGAAGGGATAAGGTAGTCATAAAAAGTACCAAAAATACTCCAGGAGGGGGATCTAGAAACGGTATCTGATCGGAGGGCTAATGGCCAGGTGGAACAGCTCCGAGATGGCTAAGGCCAGGAGGAAGTGTGCCAGGAGGGTATGGAGGCTCATGGATATCAGCTGCAAATGAGGGGTCTTGAGGAGGGGGTCTTAAATGCTTATTCGAGGTGGTAGGAGCAAGTTATGGAGGGCGGGGCTGCTGACTAGTCGAAGCAGGCCGCTTGAGGTTGGACCGAGGCAATTGCATCATGCAAACGTTCGACAAGCTGGGATCAGAGAAAGGAGGAGAAATACCAAGGAAAAAACCAAGAAAAGAGGAGTATTTATAGACTCTGGGGGAGACACTGGTCAAAGGTTTGACTATTTTTTTGTTGGCCACCGAAGAGATGATGGACTCAGGGGAGGTCTGAGACTTTGGTTCGTAATATGTCAACTCGTCAATGGTGACAATATTTCCATTGTGAGGAAAGAACATCTTACGGTGAACCGCATATGGGACAACAAACATTGCATAAGTGTAGCTATGACCCAATATAATGTTGTAATCTAAGGGGGCATAAATGACCTCTACGTCAACACAAATAGTCTTGCCTGCAAGAGTAATAGGATAATTGCAGAACATGACTATGGGCTAGGAAGAGTGACCATATCATGCTCACAAGGTGATAATGGAAGGGGCCAACTCAAGAGATTCGAGTTTCTTCCAAACTGAAGTGGACATCACATAGTTGGATGCCTCCTCATCAATGATACAATGGGAGACATTGGCATTCCAGATCTTGATAGGGATTTGGAAGGAGGCAGAAGCAGGAAGGGGAGGATGTTCTAACTGGTCAACATCCAAGATGATCAAATGATCATCTGAAGGATTCACAGTGCCCATGGAAGTTAGTAGATATTTTCATTGTGAAGGGCACAACTGGAGGAGTTCTAATGTTGAGATGGCAGCAGGAGATTGTGTGAAATCATATACTATACTATACGAATGGGTAGCTTTACCAGAAGCATTGTTTCGGCATAATGGTCCCTTTGGGATATTGGTATGAATCTCTTCCTTAGGCCGAGGGATCAATAAAGGACCATTATTTGTTGAAAGAGGCTCTATGGAACCCGAAGAAGGGGGCTTGGGGGCAGACGTAGCGTGAGGCTTGTTGTACTGACGGGACTGAATCTGAAGGTTGAGGTCAACAATAATGGGTTGGTCAGATTTCATCATGAGAATTTGGTAATTAGAGGTACCAAATGGAGGATTTTGAGTGGCCGCCTGACCTTAAGGGGGTTGGGTAGCCATGATTCCTTACTGGGGGAAAGGATCGGTAAACAAAACTAACTGGATAGGTGCAACATGGGGAGGAACCGAAGAGGAGGTTTGATGTCCTCAGGATGCCGCTTGAGCTTCCCACAGCTGCCACATCTGAGGTAAAAGAAGAAAATCATGGGTGTAGTGACCATATAAACCGCAATAAGAACAAGGTTTGTTTGTGCGAATAGGCCTATCCTACTTGGGATGAGTGCCCTCTTGTTGGTTAGTAGTGTTAGGTGCATTCCCTCGGGGATTGGGTCCTGGATTACCCGGGGTAGATTGGTTTTGGTTGCCTTTCCTCTTCTTTCTGGAAGTGGGAGGATTATTCATGCCATGCTATGCGTACACCTACCCCTGGGGGTGGTGGCTGTTGTTGCGGGGGTTGAGAAGGCAAGGGTGGCTGAGGTGCTAATGCTATAGGAGATGGAGCACCAGGATGCGGATATTGATAATAAAGAAGTTGGGAAAAATTGTGGTAAACAGGTGATCCAAGAGGATCTTGATCAGTGCAGATCGACAGAGTTCCAAGTACAACTGACGTCCAGTTCAGTATTCAAATCCACCAGTTTCGCCTATGAAATTGAAGAAAAGACAGGTAAAGTTAGGTTTATGGCATGTAATGTGTTAAAAATGGTCAAAAAGGGTGAAATACCTTAAAAATTTAAAGTTTTATGGTTAAAGAGTTGACCTAGATCTAAAACCTAAGGAACTGGACCTAAAATCTAACATCTAAGGTCTAAACCTACTTTATACACAAAAATGCCTAACCTAAAGTCTAAAACCCACTCTCGGACACAACAAAATACAATGCTAACCATCTCAGTAGACCGCGTCAGAGTTGCTAAAACACGTGAATGGTTTTGAAACAACAGTAGTTAACCACTAGCCTAAACCCATAGAGGTAACCACGTTAGGGATACACTGATGTGAACACAGCAAAAAGATAAAGTTTAAGGAAGAACTGCCAGACATAACCATAACCGTCAGGAGATTGTCATGTGATAAGTCATGTAGGAACCACAGTTGATAAGCCAAAGTGGCCAGGATAGACCGTAACTGCCAGAACCAACCTATCTGCCCACCTGTTCACATGCAAATTCAATAAATCTTGCCCAGTTAACTAGCGTTGTGGCTTAGAAATTTTATCGTATAGTTTATTTTTGGGTTTTTTTAATTTAAATTCAGCACTAAGGTCATCACCTAGTTACTAGGAAATGATGATTAAGATAGGAATTCGAGAACCTAATCACTTAAATAGCTCAACCAAATGCCAAATTTGGCTATCAGTGGTTTGATGTAGACTTCTAAATCCATGACCAATTGCTTGTTAAGGGACATGGATGTTTTGAACTTCAGTTTTCAGCAATATAGAGGTAGTTTTGTTTTCAGCATTGCTCGACCCTCGAGAGTCAGAATTGAGAAAAAAGATAGGCGTCGAAAAGGAGAGAGAGAGTAATTTATGTTTAAATATTCCAGAAGTGCCTGCAAGCACAGTCATTCTAATTCATTTCTGTGTGAAGAAATTCCTCACGATCAATCCTAATAAAGTGGACCCGAAGATGTAGTCCACTAGGGATGAACTCTGTATTCAACAATTTTCTTCCTCTTCTCTCTATTTTATGTTGTGTTTAAATCATTTATTTGCTTCTGGTTTATGTCATCTTTCATTTAAAATATTTCTTCAGTTAACAATCAATCTAAAGGACAAACTAATCAAACTACCTCAGCACTTAATCGATCACATTCAGATCATATTTGGTATTAGAGCAAGTTGTGCTTTGTAGTTTTTTTGTCAGTGGATGTTAACCAGGTTGGAATTGCAATGTGGAAAAGGCGAGATTGAGGAATTCGATCCAGATATCGAAAAGCGGAAAGTCGTTCATCAATCAACGATGATAGGGAATGAGAACGTTGAGACTCCTGAAGTTACTGAAACGAAACCCATGGATGAGAACCAAATCCATCAGATGTTTTTAAACATGCTGCAGATGTTGACAGAATTATATGAAGACAAGAAGATGAGGGATGCAGCCTCATCTTCGAAGGCATCAAAGAATGACAAGGGTAAAGGGAAAGCCGATAAATATCCTTCTCCTCTGTCATCTCCATCATCATCTTCTTCTTCTACTTCTAGTTCTGAATTAGAAAAAGAAAAGAAACCTAAGAGTCCACTTTTGAAACTTGATGTTAAGTTAGAATTACATGTGTATGATGGTGAAATGAACCCTGAGAAACTAGATAATTGGGTAAAAAAATTAGAAGTCTATTTTCATTTTCAAAATATTACTGATGATAAGACAAAGATCCAATTAGCTACTCTTAGAATGGGGGGTACTACTTTGATCTGGTGGGAAAGTAAGACATAGATATATTTAAAGTGTAAAGGAAAATTTATCACCTCATGGACTAAGTTTATAAAAGCTATAAAGAAACAATTCTATCCATTGGGTCACACACAACAAGTTGTTATTGATTGGCAGCACTTGCAACGAGGTAAGGGAGAGAATGGTCAAGAGTTCACACAGGAATTCAAAAAGAAAGCGTTAGAACTTGGTATTTCTTTGGACACAAAAGAAACTTTTTTGAAGTATATTGGTAGTTTGCATTCATATTTGCAGCATACATTATTAATTTTCAATCCTAATAACTTTGATGAAGTCTGTGTTCAAGCTATTCATGTCGAATCATGTGGTATACCTTCCAAGTTTACACCGAAGACATCCAAGCAGATGGAAACTGAAGACAGCAAAAATAAGGGAAAGTAAAAGGGAAAGAAGATTGCCACAACTCAGAAGGAAGATGAAAGACCTACCTATACACATTGTCAAAGGATCGGCCATGAAGAAGCTAGGTGTTGGAAACTTCATCTGGAACTCAAGCCAAAGAAGTTCCAAATGAAGAAGGCTGAAAAGAAGGCTGAAACAGAAATCCAACAAGGCCTGGATTTGGCATCCGATTCAGGTGATGAAGGTGAAATCACTGCTATGGTTACAACAAGTAAAATTTCTGAAGCTAGTACTTTTGCTTCTTCTAATATCACACAGTTGAATGAAGGAAAAAAATCCAGTTATTTCATATAAGGGTAACTTCAAAGAATACTAGGATAGATACATTGTTTGATATAGGATCATAGGAAAATTTGATATCTGAGTCATTGGTTAAAAAATTGGGTTTGAAAACACATAATCATCCAAAACCATATCCTTTAGGATGGTTAAAGGAGAAATATCAAATTCATGTTACCAAACAATGTCAGTTAAAATTTTCAATCAAATATAACTATATCGATGAAGTGGATCTAGATGTGATACCATTAGACATATGTGGAATTGTCTTAGGAAGCCCTTATCTCTATGACCATGATGCAGTATTTTATAGGAAGGAACATATGTATCATCTTAAGAAATATGGGATTAAGTACATCGTTCAGGCACATAAAACTCAAAATCACTTCAATTTAATCAATGCTAATCAGTTGAAGCGCTTAATTAGTTCAAGTAAGAGATACATACTTATGTCGATAAAAGAGCAACAGAAGGATCTTAATGATACTTGTTTAGGTTGTGAATTTTAGTATGAAGGTAATTTGGCTAAAAAGGTAGATTCATTTCAAGATCTAGTTAAAGAACTAAAACATCTACTTCATAAAAAGGAAATATCACATGAGATGCAGTTGATGTTTGATGCCCCTAATAATGGAATGTGTCACAAGTCAGTTATAGAGTGTAAAGAAATAAAGCAACAAATTCCATGGATGGAATCCATGCAACCCAGTTCATCTCCATACAGTTCACCCATAATTTTGGCTCATAAGAAAAATGGGACATGGGGAATATGTGTTGATTTTAAAGTTTTTAAATCAGTTAAGCAGAAAAATTTCACAGCATTGTTAGATCATCGATAACCATTTGAAACAAATGCTAGTGGTAATACAAAGGGTAAGAAAACAGTGATTCATGCAGATTATCAACCACTTCAATACATTCAATCAAATTCTAAGTTGCAACAATCTCACCACTACAGCTAGATGAGATTTATTCAACAAATTCACTTAGAAATTGAGAACAAGAAGGGTGTGATAAATAAAGTAGCTGATATGATGAATAGACTGTCTTTGATTGCTTCAGTAGTACTGCAAAATAGTTCATTAAAACATGAAAGCTATATAGAATAGCATAATACTGATGATAATTTCAAAGAAAGTTATGAATCGCTAACTCATGGTACTCAGATAGAAGAAAACAATTATCATATTGATGAAAGGTTGTTATATTATTTGGGTAAGTTTTGTATACCGCAAAAAGGAAAAGTGCAAGTTATTCAGAAAGGTCACTCTTCTCAGATACAACAGGATACATAGGGTAGTATAGAATCAGTTGAAAGAGAGTCAGGCCAAGTTCAAATTGCGCCATGATAAGCATCTAGTCGATCATCATTTTCAGGTCGACAAACAGGTATGGTTGTATATCAACAAAGGTAGGTTGAAAGGGGAAGGTAAAAAATTGAAGTCCATTAGGTATGGTCCTTTCAAAATTGTTGAGAATATTGGCAATAATGTGTTCCAATTAGATTTACCTCCTTATATGCATATGTACTCAGTTGTGAATGTTGAAAGTCTAAATTTGTATGAACCTCTGATGATTGTTGATTCTGAGGATGATATATAGATCCCTTCTATTGACGATTTATCACCTAGGTACATGACAGAGCTACAGGAAGACACCATCTTGGATAGAAGAATTCATACCTCTAGATGATGAGATGTGGAATATCTTCAAGTAGAACTCAAGGGAATAAATGCAAGAAAGGCGAAGAGGATAGAGATCAGAAAAGTGAAGGAGTTGTATCCTCACTTATTATCTGCTTAAAATTATCTGCTTAAAATCAAACTTTTGTGGTCCAAAAGCTTTCAAGTGGAGAGGATTGATCCAAGAGGATCTTGATCAGTGCAAATCAATAGAGTTCCAAGTACAACTGATGTCCAACTTAGTCTTCAAATCCTCTAGTTTCACCTATGACATTGAAGAAAATACATATAAAGTTAGGTTTATGGAATGTAATGGGTTAAAAATGGTAAAAAAGGGTGTAATACCTTAAAAATGTAAAGGTATATGGTTAAAGAGTTAACCTAGATCTAAACCTAAGGACCTAGACCTAAACTCTAACATCTAAGGTTTAAACCTACTTTATACACATAAAAATGCCTAACCTAGAGTCTAAAACCCACTCTCAGACAAAACAAAATATAGTGCTAACCGTCTCAGTAGACCGCATCGAAGTTGTTAAAACATGTGAACGGTTTTGAAACCGCAGTAGTTAACCACCAGTCTAAACCCACAGCGGTAACCGCGTTGGGGATATAATCCATGTGAACGTAGCAAAAAGATAAAGTTTAAGGTGGAACCGCCATACATAACCGTAATTGTCGGGAGATTGTCATGTGATAAGTCACACAAGAACCACAACGAATAAGCCAAAGCCACCGGGATAGACCGTAACCACCAGAACCAACCTGTCCGCCCATCTGTTCACATGGAGAATCAATAAATCTCTACCTAGTTAACTAGCAATGTGGCTAAGAAATTTTATCATATAGTTTATTTTTCAGTTTTTCTATTTAAATTCAATGCTAAGGCAATCACCTAGTTACTAGGAAATGATGATTAAGATAGGAATTCTAGAACCTAATCACTCAAATAGCTCAAGAAAAGGCCAAATTATCAGTGGTTCGATGCAGACTTATAAAGCCATGAAAAATTTCTTGTTGAGTGACATGGATGTTTTGAACTTCAGTTTTCAGCAAGATAGAGGCAGTTTTTTTTTCAACATTTCTCGACCATCGGGAGTCGAAATTGAGAGCAAAGACATGCGTCAGAAAGGCAAGAGAGAGTAATTTTTGTTTACAAAGTCCAAAAGTGCCTACGAGCACAGTTATTCTGATTCATTTCTGTGTAAATAAATTCATCACGATCAATCCTAATAAAGCGGATGCCCACTTGAAAGCGGACCCGGAGATGTAGTCCACCAGTGACAAACTCCGTAATCAACTGCTTGCTTCTTCTTCTCTCTGTTTTATGTTGCGTTTAAATCATTTATTTGCTGTTGGTTTATGTCATCTTTCATTTAAAAGCTTTCTTTAGTTAGCAATCAATCTAAAGGAAAAACTAATCAAACTACCTCAACACTTAATCGATCACATTCAGATCAACAGGTTGGGAAAAAGGAGGAGGCATGCCGTATCCTGGATACATGCTACCGAGAGGGGGAAAAGTGTGGAGGAGCTGGCCCCTCCCTGAGGGAAACTATAAACCATGGGAGGATTAGTGTACGGATGAGAAAGGGCTCCAACAATACCGTTGGCGGCATGGGATGCCCCTGGTGCATTGGCACCACCGGGTCTAAGGATATCAGGTAATATGGTATAAAAATAACCAAAATATGTGTAGATCAGGTCATATTTCAACACAATCTAGAGGGAAGCTTCTTTGGTTTGAGGGAAATGAGATGCGACATATTTTCCAATAGCAGGAAAAAGGGATATGAGAAACCAATCCATGTAGACACGGTCTTCGAAGGTAGGGGTTCAACATAGGATTTTTCTTCTCTGCCATTCCTGGACATGATCGGATAGGCGGGTCACAGACAATTGACGGAAAGAGGTCAAAAGTTTGGTACCAATGTCATAACGAAGGGGAAGCTGGAAGTAATACAGAAAAGCCCTGGCAAGAGTCGCAAAGGTAGTATGAGAGGAGGAGGCTTGGTCAACATACCACTTAGAAGCTTCTCTAGTAAGCGTACACTATAAAAACCGAAGATGGGAAAAGTCATCGGTGATGGAGTTAGATAAACACCACATGTGGAAAGATCTAACATGGTTTGTAGGATCTTCTCGAGCAAGACCTTCAAACTTGGGGATATCGGAAGGGAGCTTGGTTGGCATAGTAGGCCAACCAGAATCATGGTATATGGGGTCATTGATCAACTGGTTAAAATCAGGAATACTGAGGCCTACCATATAAAGGAGCAAGGGAGCAGCCAGGATAGTTCCTGTTGTGGTCTCACTAGTGGTATTCCCAGCATTAGGGCCGAGGCTACCACCAGCGTTAGGTCCTGAACCAGACATGGTGAAGGTGACAGGAGGAGAACCAGGGATAGAACCATAAGGGGAACCCAATGAACCAGAAGCAGAGTTAGAATGGGGACTCGGTGGAGGACTAACTGGAATCCTGCATGGAGGAGTAAGTCTTCCTAACGGAAACTGAGGATGAAAGCCAAGAAGTCTCTGGGCTAAATGCCTTTGGGGCACAATGATGGAAGAACAGACACGTATCACAAAAGGAAGAGAGACCAAAAAGGGCAAGTAGTTGCAATATCAAATGCTTACAATTTCGAAACAAGGGTAGAGAGGTGCAGGATCAAATGATTACAATGTTATAGTCTTGGTCTAGTAGTGTAAAATAGGCACTCTTCACTTAGGATGTGTATGTTAAGTGTGTTAATTTTAATTTTTAAACCCATACGTGTGTAGAGAAAAATAAAATATGTGTTGTATAGCTGTAAATAAATATGGAAATAACAGTAAAGTAAACTGAATATGACAAAAAATAAACAACTAAAGATGCATCAATCTAAACCCAAGGAGGCGAGCTTCCCAACAAGTAGTATATGGGTGGGAAAAATCTAGTCAAAATACACAAAAAATAGCCAATGGATCTAAAGTCAGGAGGGACAGGGATCTAGAGTTCAGATCTGCTGGAAATAGGTGCAGAAAACAAAAAAAAACCACAGGGAAAAGTGTTGCAAATGAGGTGGTGAAAGGCTACAACCTAAACGGAAATGGAGGGGACCCTAGAGGAGGACCAAAAAAAACTAAAAATAGGTGTTTTGGATGGATGAATAACCAATATGAAATGGATCTGTAGGTACAGGGTTAGATATGAAAAATGGTTGAACACACTGAAATCTCAGACAACCTACTTCAGCTAAACTCCTCCTAGAAAGGTCTAAGCGTACTAAATCCCTAGGGGGATTGGTTCCTAATTCGACAAGTAAAATAGAGCAATTAAAAGTCCAAAATAGGTTGATACGGAGGTCAGACAACCCTGAATAGTAGCCCAGACAAACCCAGAAAATTCATAGAAAAATTCCCACAAAAGTATAGGTCGCAATTTATAACCTATTTTCACCAAATGTCGTAGGTTTTAGGCATTTTTTCGTGCCCTGAAGGTTGAGGTTGTAGGTTTTGGACCAAAAAGTGTGACCTACACTATCAGCACTCTTAGGAGCAGGTTTCAAAAAAAATTTCGTCTCAACTGCAGCTGATACCTGTCACCTGCGCAATAGGCCCGAAAACACACGGAAGTTAGAATTTTTGTTGTTTTAGGGTTTTAGAGGTTAAAAACAACATCAAGAGAAAAAAAACAAGGAGATGAAGAAAAACCCTAGGTTTTGAAGCAACTTCTCATGCAAGGATCTGAAAAACAACAATAGTCGTAATTATAAGCCCCTATGGAGTCGCTAATTGTTAGTGTGAATTCTAATCACAAGTGTACGAAAAAAGCTCACTTTTGTTGTGCATAACAAACAACCCTAACATCAAAGATGGCTACCAAATTCTTTAGATCTGTAGTTATTTGACCAAGACAAATGCTACAAAATCCATATCTATGCAATTAAAGACATTAAGCAGTAAATAAAATCAAGAGTTGCTCCATGCATCCAATAGACAAGACAATAATATTTTTAAATAATTTTTGTATTTCTGACACCTGGGAAGGGAACATAGAAAGATGTTACCAGTCCCCCTCAATGGGATGGTTTCATGTATGTCCTCAGTGATTCAGATCTAAGATCTCTCTCTCTTGATGGTGTAGAAAACCCAGAGAAAAAATGGAACTCAAAGGGATCTCACAAGCAAAATGGTAGTAAAATATGACAATGATGGAGGGTCAAAGTCAGACCAAAAGTATATATCCAGATTGATCTTTAGGCAACAAAAGGTAGTGAATGAATGGAAAAACCCTTCTATTTATAAAAAAATATTGAGTTAGTCTAGATATTGGTGCATAATTAAAATATTATTAACCAAATCTAGATCCAACTTTTATGGAATATTTTATTATATTTGTTGGAGGGAAAAAAGATTTGAATTTGGTCAAATCCCTTTATTTGTAAATAATAAATAAATAAATCATTTATTTATTATTTTAAGAGTGTGGTTGAGTAATAATTAAATAAATAGTGATTTATTCAATTATTTATAAATGATTTAGTCAAATCTAACAAGAAATATTATTTAAATAATGTTTAAATAATTATTCCTACAAAATAATAAGATAAATATTGATTCATCTAATTAATTTTCCTATTTTCGGTTAAATATGATCAAGAATATTAATTAAACTGTTGTTTAACTAATTATCCCTTGAGTACAATAAAAAAAATAAGGATTTATTCAATTATTCCTCATGGGGTTTCTTGTTTAGACCATAAACAACTTAATAAATTAAGGATTGCTAAGTTATTTTTCATAGTGAAAGAAATTTTACTTAGGGTAAAATTGGTCTTATATGGTGTACTTTGGTCCATCTAATAGTAATAGGTTAGATGACAAAAATTGGTGTAACACATGTTATCCCACGGAAATTATAGTTCCGTCATGACCTCTAATATATCCTCATCAGAGTGAAATAGGATGTCTAAGGGGGGATTTTTTTGTGCAAGGATGTGAGGAACGGGTTTGGGCCTAGCAGTGTTGGTCAAAAAACATGAATATGATTCTATGGTCAATGTTGCAGAACTAGATGAGGTTGAAAGAGTGTAGATGGGATGGGTCTGCATCGTCCAAGGTACTACTACTGGTGTGGTAGTTGCAACGGTCTCAACACCAAGAAGAGATGAGAAGACAACATGAGCCATGGTTCCGATGGATAATGAGATGAATCATATATGATTTTTTGTGTCATCAATGTTAGCTGGCAGAAATATTTATGCTACGGCTGATTTGATTCTAGCTAGAGGAGGGTCATGTAACCTTGGTGGTGTATGGGGGTGCAAGTATTTTCCTCTAATTGAACATTTTGTCAAAGGCGGAGGTGCCAAAATTTTTGCAATATAGGGCATGATTTTTTCTCATTGGAACGACTCATGCAGATGTTGCATGGATTAAAAGTACTTAAAGAGTATATGGTATGTGACTCAATACTACTCTTCATGTAAGATGTTGATGATTGAGGATGGTTGTGCATTCGTGCATTTATGCGCTTCTACCACCTCTGAGTCTTCGATATTTGATGGTATGAATTCTTTGGGATTTTTTATTTTTATTTTCTCTGGCCACTCTCAATCATGGAAGATACTAATAGTTCTTCGTGTGATGAAATTGGGAGCATATTCGGGAATAACAACAAGTGATCTTCTCTTTATTAGAGAGATGTATATGGGAGATGGGGTTTACCATGCACAAAATGTCTATGAACTTATTCATCTCATGACATTGTTTAATCATGTGGTTAATTTTATTTCATATGGCACATGATAATTTAGTTTTTCACCCTACCCTGTCGGGGCATCTGGTTGCCTTCTCATAAATATGTTGGTGGTGGCGATGAGAGGAAGGCAACATTTATGTTGGTCATCTCTCTTCAGATACAGATAGGATGGGCCTAGATGCTTCATTCTCCTAGGTTGTGGAGCTTTCAATGGACTCTAAATATAAACTATCCAAGTTAGCGTTATTGGGTGTAGAAATTATACAAAAATCATGTATATCTTGGATTCACCCGATCTCACAATGTACTAAAGTTAAATACGAAATCGCTTCTACAAATATTTTGCGAAATTAAAAACACAATGGCTAATCACATGAACAGGAAGAAAGATTAATCACACACAAAATATATAATTTCCTGGGGAAAGCTTACAACTAAAAACCCCACTATCTTGTATTGTATATTAAGCATGGATCATGAAACAATTACATGCAAAACTATTCTCACTGGATCCCTCGAGTACTCATCTAATTGTCTCACACTTTCATATGCAAAACTAACCAACACATAGGCAATTCTCAGCCTCCAGACAACCTGCCTTGCTTGTGCAATCCCTGATGGTAAAGATCCCTAAAATATATGAATTATTTCTTGTCTTGACTACGCAAGTATCATGGGCACTCCAATGGGTGTTTTCCTGCATGTGTGCAAGCATATAATCCTACAACTGATAGTCAACCTCCCTTTCACTAAGAACTCAATTGGGTCTCCATTGGATTTGACATGCATGCAACTAATAATAGTAAATCCTTAGTTGCATTTGGATCACTGATTTTGAATTAATTAATATTTAATTCACTTGATCTCTCACTAGTGTATCTTCAGTTACAACTAGCACAACTGATTTTAACTCACTTAACTGAGTTAAACTATTTACAACTTTCACCAACTCATGCAACACTGCACTTCAAACTCTGTTACAACTAGAATTACTCTGCATGTCCCACCAACCAAGCTCTAACTTGAAATCCAATGGCTAACTGAATTTATCACTTTCAGTTAACTCATTCAGGTCCACATTCACAATAGATTACAATTTAATGACCATCTTAATTAAGAGATAATAAAAATAGACATGCACCCAAAAATAGCACTATGGGCTCCACCCTAGTCTGGGTGCTTAATGCAACCATGTGCTGAATGCAACCATTTTATTAATGAAATAGGCATGGGTGATGAATATTCTTATTGAATCTCAACACTCCCTCTCAGCAATAAAGGGATTATCCTTCACCCTGATCCTATCTCTATGGTATTCAAATTTGTTCCTGGTGAGCGCCTTCATCATAATATCTGCATCATGATCTTCCGTGGGAATGTACTGAAGCAAAATGATCCTCATCTACACAAAATATCTGAGATGATGGTACCAGATATATGTATGCTTGGACCTATGATGAAATACAAGATTAATCGATAGTTTAATGAAACTCTTATTATCACAATGAATGAATTTCAGATCCATCTGAGAACCAAAAAAACCAACCAATATCTTTCTCATCCAGATAGCCTCACATACAGCTTGAGTTGCTACCATTTATTCCACTTTCATTGAACTGAGTGCCACGGATCATTGTTTCCTGTTGTACCAGGAAACTGTTGTCGATCCAATGCTAAAGGTCCCCCCTGATGTTCCCTTTTTGTCCAATGGACTTCCAGCCCAATCTGCATCTGTGAATCCATGCAACATCACTCCATCCATCCATCTATACCATAGACCATACTCTGATGTGCCCCTCAAGTATCTTAGGAAATGCTTCCCCGCCTTCCAAAAGAGCTTGGTAGGCTTAAACATAGCTTGAATTAGCGGGTTAACTGCTTAGAAAATTTCTGGTCTCATGTTCACTAGATACATTAAAGAACCCACTAACTCTTGATATACATTAGCATCCACTACCTCTCCAGATGTAGCATCCTCTTTCCTCCAATTTCCTAGAAAAGGAGTATCCATCGGTTTGCAGCTCTCCATGTTAAACTTACCCAGTATCTCCTTTTCATACCTGTCTTGAGACACAAAAATTTCACCATCCTGTTTCCATATTTCCAATCCAAGGAAATAATGGAGTCCCCATGTCCTTCATGTCAGACTCCCTCGCAAGATCCTCCTTGCATGAGTGTATTAGCTTCTCATCACCATTCAAAATTAGATCATCAACATAAAGAAAAATGATCAATAGCTTACCCTTAGCCATAATCTGGTACAATTTTGCATCTACTTCACTTTTGGTGAAGCCTAGTCCAATGAAATAGTTGTCTATCCAAGTGTACCAAGCACGGGGTGCTTGCTTCAGCCCATACAACGCTCTTTTGATCCTACACACATGCGACTCACTGTTGAAGATTTTGAAACTTTGTAATATTCCAAAATTTGCATGCAGCAAATTGGAATATTAAATTTTGTTGATTTTACTTAGGAGATGAACAAATGGGTAAGGAGGCCCATGCATAATAAAAATCTGAATAAAATCCCTCATAATGTGAAAAGGGATCAACATTAAAGCTAGATTTCACACCTTCATGTGTGAACAAGGACTTTTTCATGTGGACAAGGTTAAGTTTGACCAAGTCAACAGTGCTGGGATAGGAGGTGGAGATCATCTTGTGAGACAGTGCAGAGATAGTGGGAGGAAGATTCCTTGGTGAAGGAAACCCTAACAAGTGGGGCCCAAGGCAAGAAGGCTCACACGTGTATAAAAGGAGGGAAAGGCAGCCATAGCAAGACATCTTATGAATGATATTTGATTTGTCTGCTTAGACTATTTTGCATTATCTTGCTGTTTAGCAGAGTTGTTGTGCTGCTTAGCA